>OX578133.1:181092078-181179578 GCA_951213105.1 Amaurobius ferox | reverse complement strand
GCCAATGTTCACGATATCATTACCACCTACACTTAACCATGACTGACCAGGGACCATATTACAAGCTTGTTTTTCGTATGTCTGTATCTCTGATAGAGGTCGCTCTTATAGCGGAGCTATAAACTCTATTGAGTTTGTCACTACGCTATAGGAGCGCCTTTTACCGATCGACGAGGCACTATGATAAACAAACTGGGTATAGATCCTCAGACCTTTATGTTGCCACGTAAGTTATCACTCACTCACACACACACACACACACACACGAGCACACACACACACGAGCACACACACCACGTACACACACACACACATACACACACGTCTTCAAAAGCGGCCTATTTTAGGGTTGCTTGAAATGTCCACTTCCGTCGAAAACTGATTCGAATTTTCGACCTCGTCACAATACTTTCCCAATACATTATACTATTTATCCAGAGAAAGAAATGATAATTATAATATTCAGTTTCTATAAAGACAGAACGACTTGAAAGTTAAGATATTAAAAGTTCAAATATTTATTATCTCAAATATATAACTTTACATAATAAATATTTGATAAAACTATATAAATGCCAGGATATGTTTCGTAAGCTGATGCACTGTAGAAATTTATAGAACTCAAACTCCACAAACTTTTAACATTTACCTTTTGATTAAGTCTAAACGCAGATATATGATCAGTATCTTTAAAAAGTACCTAAATAACTTAGTTTCCTGTTTGACTCTATATTGCTCTATTTCTATACGCTAAAGCATTAAATAAGAAGCAAAGAAATCCGATCGTGCGTCATTATAGTGAAAAACATGTAGTTCTGTGATTAAAGTTTTCTTACGCAAGAATTGTGTTTCGAAAAATCTGCTAAAATGGTTGTTTTTTAAAACTTGATATGTTTTAAAATATATCTTAATGCATTCTACCAAAAAATGAGATAGTCATTACACTAAAATATATCCTATGGAGTTTTAACACTATTTACTTACTTACTGTTACATAATAATACTTTTTTTTTACCGTTACTAAGTTTTAAAGTGATGTATATTTCAGTGACGAGCTAATACGCATAGTTTCTTTTCATGACTTGTATGAACGTACAAAATAGCATGAAGTTCACACCCCGTTACATAATAATACTTACCGTTGTTAAGTTTTAAAGTGATGTATATTTCAGTGGCGAGCTAATGCTCATAGTTTCTTTTCATGGCTTGTATGAACGTACAAAATAGCATGAAGTTCATACCAATCAAATGTTTAAGAAAACATGCCAGTTAAAGGTTTAAAGCACATTTTTAAAAATTATTTTATTGTTCAGTTTTTATAATCATATTAGATAAGAATACAACTACACGCATGTTTCTTATTCTAATTTCAAAATATTCGACATTTTCTTATTTCGTTGTTGAACTCGTATTATGAGAAACATGCAATATGTTTGCGAATTTCGTGTGAATTCGGATATGCAGAACGCATATCTAAAAGTTTTTCACACCCAAAATGCATCTAACCGATAATTAAAAATGTTTAACAGTAGTACTCACACCTACCCAAAATCCAGCACATGACGTTCTCTATATATTACAAGTACGTCTTTCAATGCGAAATAATGTTGGACAAGATAATTGGCACAATGTTTTTAACATTTAAAAGTACACTAACATTTGGCGCTTTTCGGATGACAACATGTAAAATCGTTTTGAAGAATTAAATTAACTTATATTTTGCGTAAATATAACTTGACCATTGGAAATATTGTCAACATCTGCTAAGCAATATACTCCATTATATTAAAATATGTTAATTACTAATTGCTGAATTTGGTGCCATTTTTGTGTTTTCGTCAATGCTCCGCATTAAAACAGTTGCAAAGTTGGCGATATTTTTCTAAGGTTGCCAAATTTATCTCCAAGTGTTACATATTTGATGATACTTATTATTGTTCAATTTCATGTAATTTTTCAGATACATTTATTTGAAAAAGTACAATATCCCAAGAACGATTTAAGCTAGCGTACAAAAGTTTGCTGTATTTATTTTAGAATAAAACATTAGGTATGATATGATTATTTATTTAACAATATTGAATGTCCTGATTTTTTTTATGATTTTTTCCAAAAATGTATTAAAACAATGGGGTTCTTGCAAATATTCGATCGTGTTTAAAATCAATAGGATTCCAGCATTCATAGATTGTAATAATCGTACCAAATTAAGTCCGAAAAGCTCCATTCGTTTGTGAGATATCGTATCCACAGACTCACGGACACGCACACACATCGCCTGGAAAACATTCGAATCAAGTTCGGGGATGCTTGAAACGTGCTTTTTCGTCGAAAACTCGAATTCGAATTTTCGACCCCGTCACAACACTTTCTCTATACATTACTATGCATGTAGGGAAAGTAAAAACCAAACATTTGAAGAACCAACGTTTTTTATTCTTTTAACGATGTTCTTATTTATTTTGAAGTATCACTTTTATTTTAAAGTACATATTTTTATTATTTTGAACGAATGATTTTTCTTACCACCGAATTACATAAGTTCAAATGTTGCGCAATTAATTAAGAAATGGTACGTTTTCATTTCGACACCCACCATAAATATAAATATTTGAAATTCGCATTGTTACCTATAGCAATTACTGATTATTCCACTTCTGTATTAAATTTAAAATCCTGGTGTCACTAAATACTGTTGTTTTTTACTTACTCTGAATGTTTCGGTTTTCGACGCTGTAATACAACACAAATTTCACAAACTTCCCCATTGCTCTTTTCGTTCCACTGAATTATCTTCCCTTTACTAATTTTATAGCCTCCGTGTTTCTTAAAAGTGGCTGTTTAAATATAGCGTACTTATACGACCGTTTTCATTTCCGGCACTCCTAAAATATTTAATATTTCTAAACTTCGGTTTTCCATCTCTGTTTTATCAAACAATGAAAGACTGTATCGAATTTCAAATTTTTATCTTAACACGAAATGTGTTTTGAAGTTTCCCACAATATCAATATCTTGGTATGAATCATCCTCTTTATTGACTAGGAAGCAAATTGCCCCTGGTTTGCCAAATGGTGCGAATTAGCAAGTTAACTTTTGTTGAATAATCATATTACATTACGGAGATATTTATATTTCCTTTATATTATTTAAATTATCAAATCTTGACAGATTTAACTTTTAGGCCGTTATTGTAGGGTAGGAAAGATGCTGAAACTTCTTTATTCGATGAAGTCTTTCCTTGGACATTTTTTTCTCAACAGTCGATCAAAGAAGACTATATAGATAATAAAGACTATATAAGGATGTCGTTCTTTTACTATTATTATTCCTTTAACACATGACTGATTTATAATTTTCTTTTAAAAACAATTCATCTACTCATGGACACAGATTAGGGATCAAATTTTAATCAATATATTATTGGGTGTTCTAAATTGATACTTATTTTATAAATATTTTGATATTGAAGTCACTCAAGAACAGAGATTTCTAAAACAATTATTTAAATAACTTAGGACAATAAGATAATTATAAGATTATTTACCACTCCTTTGAGAAACCTCACCAAACAGGTGTGTAAAAAAAGGGAACATTCATCAATGCAAGCCTCATCCCACTTTAAGCGCTCTAATTCCTCATGAAAATCTTATTAAATTCCGACGAATGGCTCAATTCCAGCAAAAATGTTTCAATTTAGGTTTTTTAAAGACCATCTACACATTGACCACTAGTTAAAAATTAAATTTCATCAAAATCGAATATGCCGTTCTAAAGTGATATTCTTACAAATATTTTGACATTGGTGTCACTTAAGAAGGGGGCGACGCACATTTCGCTTCAAAAATATGTGAAAAAGTAATATGTGTTAATCGTAAATAATGTTTAAACATGCAGTAGTCTATTAAATTCCGTGCCAGAAATGGGATTTCATAATTAATCTATAAATTGAATGCTTCGATGTTAAAAACCTTTACAATAACGAATATTGAGAAATTTCAGTATATTTTTATCTTTTCTAAAGATGAATTTATTCTTGCACGAAATATCTACTTCATGATGAAACGCATTTTACAGTCTGTTAATATTTCAAGCGATTTCATGTGAAGCACCGCGTTAGATAAAAGTTTTGAAATGTTCAAGCTTTCTCGATTTTCTTCATGAACGATTAATCGGTCTGAATTTAAAATATTTCTGTATTTAGTTGGTGTTTAAAAACACTGGAAAACAGAAATATGAGACCCGTAATAAGTTAATCGCGCGTGTCATTGGTACAATGCAAAGTTGCATTTGTTTGAAATATCTAAATTAACAATTGAAATTCGCGATATTAAAATTTCTTTTGAAGCTGGTTCCACCAAAATTGCAGATCCTCTTATCTTTACAAAACTTACTTCCAGCTTTCTATGCGAGAGAACAAAACAAACTTAGTGATTGTTTGTCGTAGATCTTCCTAATTAGAGCTTTATATGTAGAAGCACATAGAATATTTGTTCGGCGTGTGTTACAGTGTTCATTAGATTTAGTTTACATTAAGAGAAACGCAGTATGCTGTTAAATTCAGAATACAAGTTGAAACGGAATGCTGTTGTAATCACTAATCTTAAATAAGAAAATATAAAGCATGTGCATGTATTTGTCTGTCTGCATATGAGTAAAGGAAAATCCAAACGACGTATATAGCTACATAATTTGGTACAAGCATACATACTAAAAGATACGATTTGTTTTCTAAGGTGATATAGCTTTTCAGTTATTTATTGTTTGACAGAAATATTGAGTAATTTTTCACCAACACATTTGTAGAGATAGGAAAATTATCTCACAGTTTCAGTTTTAAAACCATCATAAAGTAAGAAGAATGGCCTTTAAAATGAAATCTGAACTGAATCATATAGTAATTTGATGTTTTTAATGATTTAGTAAAGAAAGTGGAAAATGTCAAACTTTCGGGATAGCAAGATGTCATTTATTTCAAATTCCGACATCAAAATATCCATTCACCGTCCGATCAATGTTATTTAACCGGTTGAATATGCACCATTAAATTCTCATAAAAATTATGTAACTAGCGTAATAAATAGCTAATTTGGCAATCAAATTCAAAGTTTAAGGAACACATTTTTTCTTTTTTGGAAGAATTTAGGAACTCATGTTCTTATACTCTGTGCATGCGTGCTAATGACGGGTTTTCGCTACATCCGTTTCTATAAAATCTTAGTGAAAAAATCTGATCGCTTTAGGTACTTTGCCTTTTTCTACTTGGAGCGATAATTTTAAGAGAAAGACTGCGATTAAGAATATATCATTCCTGTTTTTTCATGTTTAAAGCCACATTTTAAAAATTAGAAATGTAAGCATATTACGAAAGCTAGCAATTATGCGAGTATATAATTAAACTTTAAACTTTATTCATTTATTTCGTTGTATTCTTGGGAGAGTATTTTCATAGAATTTATTTCAGGTACCGCGAGGGTGCTAAGAAGGGTGGACGGGCTGGGAACCTCTATTTTATTTGTTTATATTCCTGAGAGAGGATTTTTAAAGAACTCATTTAGTAGAGGCTCGTCCACTGTGTGGTAGATCGTGAGAGGAAAGCGCAGAAAAAATATGCATCCTGTTTTTTTTCTATCATTCTAAATTTAATAAACTTGTTGTGTATTGCTACTCTGGTGATTAGTTAAATGCGACGTTATATGTGTCAGCTCTTTAAATAAGCATATCGGTGGTTAAGATTAAGGTATAGTGTCTACTTGACTACTTTGCGATGTGTAGAGCCGTAAAACTCTTCAATTGTAGAGTTATTACTTACCTTTTCTGCAACGTAAAATATTAGTCTAGTTATTAAAAACTACTTTTCAGCTTTTTAAATTTAATTCTTTATTTATTAAAATGAATTTTAAAATAGTATGTACAACATTAGTTATATTTTCAAATATGAACTTTTCAAAATGCGAGACTTTACTCTTGTCATTGTGAAATCAGAACTATATTGTTAGACCAGATTGAGCAGCTATTATTGCCAAATTTCACTTTAAATTCTTTAACCTCGACCTAATGGCAAAATATATGTAGGTAGTACGCACATACCTTATTTTCAAAACGCTGACGGTGTCATTCATAGTCACGCGGCTGATTGCCATCGGCACACACACTGCCTGGCTGCTTAATTGCATTAATGCAAATAGTTACAAATCTATCTAAAAATTACATACAAATGAACAGTAGTAAGTGTGGCATATGCAAATCTATTATGTCACCGAAATTACGTCAATCTAGTATGCGGGACTGAACTCTTCTATGAAGGCAGCTATAAATATGCTGCACTTGTAAGTAAGGTGTGTGAATACAAGTAATTGAGTTCTGAGAGTGTCTTTTACCTTATTTCTCGGTATAAATACACAACAGTGGCGACGAGGATGGCCACGGGCCAGTTCGATACGTATTGTTGCATAGAAGAAGAATTTCCGTCGTATATTGAGAGGATAGAAGGAGAAGCATCATTTCGAATGAAAGAAGTTAAAGAAGAAATCAAAGTTGCAGCACTGCTCAGTTCGATGGGAGCCCCTACTTATAAAATATTGAAGAATCTTGCCACACAGAGGAAACCTTCTGAGATGAAGTATGAAGAAGTCGTGAAGTTACTTACCGACCATTTAAGTCCGACTCAATTTGAAATGACGGAACGTTACAGATTTTACAAACGCAACCAATTAGAAGGTAAGTCAGTTTCAAATTATATATCTGAATTACAAAATCTTTACAGAAACTGTAATTTCGGTACTAATTTAGCAGTGATGCTGAGAGATAGATTATTAATGGGTCATAAAGACGAGACTATACAGAAAAAACTATTGATAATCCAAAATCTAACTTTTGAGTTAACGAAATCCACTGCTTTAGAATTAGAAGCAGTCAAGCGGGATATGCATGAAATGCATCGAACATTTTCTGTTAATAAATTAAGTAGTACAAGTTCTACATTATGTAAAGTACACAAATCCAAGAAAGAAACCAGTTCGGTTGAAAAGCGTGGGCGATATTGCTATCGATGCCTAGACCCGAATCATTTACCACACACATGAAAATACTCAAATAATGTTTGCAGAATCTGCTCTGAAAACTGCCATTTAGCTCGAACATGTCGTTCCAAAAGAAAAGAAACTAAATTGTATCATCGGAAATAAAAGAAATGAATAAAATAACAACTCCCCGATTTGCAGAAAAGTTATTAGTAAATGTAAAGATTGAAAATCGGAAATGTTTGTCAGAATTAGACACAGGTGCAACCGTTTCCTGTATGAATATTCAGGAATTTAACAAACTATGTCCTCATAAAAGCATACAGATTTACTTTAACGCAATTTTGATCAAATCCGTGATCGTACCCGTGGGTCAAACTACTGTGTCTGTCCAGTATAAGAACCAACGAAATAAAGAACGCATTTATTTAGTTAGGAAAAACGTGACTGCCGTTTTCGTAAGAGTTACAAAATGTTCAAATAGATTGGCCTGAAATTAAATGTCTAAATAGTAAGGGTACACTGAAGGAAAAGCTTAGGCCCTGTTTCAAAAGCATTCGGCTGTATTTACGTCAGGTATCGGATACTTACAAAATTTTCCATGTCGATTAGAAGTTCAAGAAAATTCTCAACCGAAATTACCAGTAATTACCTAAATTATCTATAGTACCAGTAGTAAAATCTAATGGCAGAATAAGAATTTGTGGGAACTACAGTATTACAATTAATCCCGTATTGAAAATCGACCAATATTCCTTGCCTAGAACTGAAGATATTTTAGCCCAATTAGCGGGAGGAAAACATTTCAGCAAAATTGATTTGTCAGAAGCACATCTTCAAATGAATGTAGATGAACGGGATCGCCACTTGCTAACCATAAACACTCATAAAGGGTTATTCAGATATAAAAGAATGAATTATGGAATAGCTTTAGCCCCAGCAGTATAGCAGAGAGGTATGGAACAAATTTTAGCTCGGATAGACTGAGTTCATGTATTTTTAGATGACATTAAAATAACTGGAACAAACTAGCAAGAACCTTTAAAACGTCTAGAGGAAGTACTTAAAAGATTAGAAAAGTATGGCCTAAAAGTAAGTTATTACACCAGGAGTGTATCATGCGTTCAAATCGAGTTTACATTCCACAAACATATAGGAGGCAAGTATTGAAAGAATTACATATCAATCATCCAGGTATTGTAAAAATGAAACAAATAGCTAGAAGTTATTGTTATTGGCAGGGAATAGATATAGATATTCAAAACTACGTAATGAATTGCACAGCCTGCATGAAAAATAGAAAGGAACCGCCAAAATCGAATCGACACCCATGGGAATGGCCCAGTGGACCCTGGCAAAGAATCCACATAGATCATGCAGGACCATTTTTAGGAAAAAATGTTTCTTGCAATTTCCGATCCGTATTCGAAATGGATTGAAGTAATTCTCATGAAAAATATTACTTCTAGTCTAATCATAGAATAACTACGAATCCTTTTTGTCAGATTTGGTATTCCTTATTCACTAGTCAGTGATAATGGGGCTAGTTTCAAGCGTTAGACTTTCGTCACTTTATGAAAATGAATAATATTAAACATATTGCATCTGCTCCTTACCATCCAGCAACCAATGGTTAGGCTGAGATTGTAGTGCAATTATTTAAAGATTCCTTAAAATCTAGCCTAGACGACCATGGCGATTTACACACTAAATTACAAAGATATTTGTTACACTACCGAATAACACCTCATTCGGTAACAGATGAGTCTCCTAGCATGATGTTTTTAAAAAGGTGCATTAGAACTAGATTGGACATATTAAAACCTAACTTAAGAAATCATGTACAGCAAAAGCAAAGTGCATCGGTTAACAAGGAACCTAATTATGCGAATTTAAAGAAGGAGATAGAGTGGCAGCAAGAAACTATTCCGGGAGGGAAAATGAAAATTGGGAACAGTGATTAATAAAGATGGTTATTTATCTTGCAGTATTCAAGTAGTAAACGAGATCTGGAGGAGGCATGTTGACCAATTACGTAAAGCGGGTACTATTCTACTGAAGAGATGGAACCTATGGAAATACCTGATCTGCATCCTACAATGGAGGATGTTTCTGAAAATCTCAAAGCCCCTGCAGCATTAACCAGGAAAGATTTGGACGAGACTTCTAAGAAGCTCCAAGCCCCTATTTCGTCAACCGTACCAAAGCTCGTCGAGAATTCTAAGTCCAGGAGCCCCAGTCGAACCAAAGGAATTCATTGCACTGGTGATGCCAGAAATGCCATTACGACGATCCGTAAGAATCCAGAAACCACCTGATAGACTGAACTGTTTTAGGTAACCCCTAAGGACTATAATTAAGGACGGAGGAGTGTGGCATATGCAAATCTATTATGTCACCGAAATGACGCCAACCTAGTATGCGGGACTGAACTCTTCTATGAAGGCAGCTATAAATACGCTGCACTTGTAAATAAGGTGTGTGAATAAAGGTAGTTGAGTTCTGAGTGTCTTATACCTTATTCCGCGGTGTAAATACAAAACAGTAAGCATAATCAAATATGTAATATTTGGCGACCTTGGAAATTAATAGCTAAATATTCAGAACTTGGCGACTCCTTTATGTGGTGCCAAAATCGGTATAAATGACGCTAAAGTTACAAAAATGATGCCAAATTGATGAATTAATAATTAATATATTTATTAGGAGTATATTGCTTAGCAATTTCCCAATAGGTTATATGTGAGCAAAAAATGTTAATTTGGCATTTCAAAATAATTTTACATGCTATCATCCTGAAAAGCGCCAAATGTCAGCGTTTCGAGGTTAAAAACATTGTGCAATTGATCTTGTCCATCATGTCTTCGCATTGAAAGAAGTAAAGTACTAACATTATGTAGGAAAAGTCATGTGCTGCCTACATCATATATTTTACTTTTTGAACCAGTTGATACTTTTTAGGAAACTCGCATGTTGTTAACAATGGAAGTATTTTTTATTGCAGATTAATGTCGATTTATAGTTTGAGAGAAATTTCGTATTTAATTTTCTTTTTCCATCATATATGTTAACACTTTATATAATATTTTAATGATTGAAATTATTTAAAGAAATATCTATTGCTTAGATAAACATCGAATCAGAAATGGTTTCAGCGCATTATTTAATTAGGAATCTTTATTGAATGTTTTCAACTATTTAAATTAACAAGAAAAAGAAACATCCAATTTTCAAATCCTTCTGAATAGAAATATTATCGAAAAAACATATTTACCTAGAGAAGTTTTTCTGGTAATTAAATAACTAAATGTTTGTTTGCTTTTAATTACTCAATTTTTAATATTTCTAAAGGATAACTCAATGCAATTTCATTAATGAATCAATCTCATTAATTTTTTAATTCTTAAATTGTGAAGAATTTTTTAGGCTTTGCTACTAGAGAATCTTCAAAAGTCATTAGTTTAGAATACAGATAGGATAATTTAAATTTAATATGAAGAATTTTTTATGTAAAAACTGAAACTAATGTGATAAGGGAGAAATTTTTTATAGTGGTATTAGTTCAAATTCGTGTACGATTTAGATTTTTTTTTGTTTCTTTGAATTCAATGGCTGAACTTAGAATAAATATTTCACATAATTTAATAAGTAAAATAATTTTAAAGCGTTTTTTAATAAATAAAATTCAAACATCAACTGTGTAAAATTATTTAGGCAAGCAACTTTAACGATATTTAAATTGGAAGATTATATATTCTTGTGAAATTTAAGATATTTACTATACAGCCATAGAAAATTAGGAAAACACAGCACACCCGAACTGATCACAAACTATTAGGATTCAAATGGGCAAGCTGTCGCCTGTGATTTCCCGGTGTTTATTTTTCTAAATGACCCATTATAGAAGTGATCGATTTAAACAATAAAGTTCAACAACAAAAATGTTTACTGTGAAACCTTCGAAATTGTTTCTAATCGTACGGCTAGAGAAGGCACATCTGCTTGGATTATTAAGTGTATTTATGTTATATTCAATGAAAGTGCAGAACACCTGATCCGATCAGGTGTGTTCGGCCTTAGAATTAGATTCAATTCTAGTTGTAATTTCTTGGTGTTAATCAATCTTCAGTGTTAATCAAAAGTCCTGAAGTTTGCTAATTGCAAGATGAACGTTTTTATTTTTCACGATCTTATTCCAAATGACTCTTTAAAATGAAGTTCAGAGTGTGGAAATCAATAATATATTATACCCTGAAATGATTAAAATTGTTTTTGTTCGTTACACATTGGCAAATGAGTCAAATCCTAAAGAAGTTTATCTGAGGAAATGTAAAACTGCTGGAAGCAAACTTCGAACCGCGGACCTTCTGCAACAAAGAAGTCGGTAAATATCGAACTTACTACAAATACCATATTGAAGAATAAAATAAATATTTAAGAAATAAATATTTTAGAATAGAATAGCTTAGTGAATTTCGAAATATCCTTTAAAATCTGGGGTTTTTGGTGAAAAATTCTGTACTCTCTACTCATCCAAAAAATTATCGGCTTTCAAATTAAAAAATAATTTTGAAAATCAGTTCCATAGATTCTCTGAAATTGAGTAACACAAAACCGGCTTGTGTTTCAAACATATAGTTTGAGAAACGAAACTGATAACATAATTTAATTTCGCTGCAATACTCTTATGTAACGGATTTTAATTTACGTGGTTATTGATACTTTTGATGTGCACGCAGCTCTTCGTGACGTCAGGAATATCGACTGAACAGCCATAAAACCTGCCCTATACTTGCAACCAACAATCTACTCTGATTGGTTAGGTATTCATGATGTCACAAAAATATGTTTCCTCCTGCAGTTCCAATGGACTACACCTTTTCTCTAATCATTTTACGAGTTTCATTAGTTGTAAAATAACTTGTAGTATAATCGCAACAATAAAATTGGTTGAATTGTATTTAAATATTACCTAATAGCGTTATTAAGAAGCGATTTAGTGTACTCTGTGTTTGAACATGAACGTAATTTACCGCTTTGTTTCACCGACTTGCGAACACCTAATGTTGTGTTATTTGTTGAAGAGCTGTGGTAAATGCAAACCAAAACAATACAAGAACCTAGTTAGTGACACCTTTGTAGAAGTTGCTGAAAACGTGATTAAACAATGGGCTTTAGCTTCAGTTCCGATTCGATTATAGACCATCATGAGGTAGTGAAAAAGATAAAAGCATGTCATGATAAGTATCGAAACTTATTAGAATCCTATGCATCAAGACAAAACCTGAAAGTTGTCGTAAGAGGAACTGTTCCGTGAGAAAGGCAAGTTTAGTTTTAACCTAGAAACATGCAAGTGTGAATCTGTTGACTCTTGTAACTGCTTAAAACTGAATAAAATACCGATTAGAGAAAGATATTTTGACGTAGAACTACGTCTTTCTCCGCGGATAGTAAGGGGCGACCTACGATTGACAGCCTGTGACATAAATAGGTCCCAATTAAGATCGTTATATCACCAGCAGTACGTACCAAACACTAATCGTGTTAGCATATTCGTAAACAGCATAGTCTAATTTACGTACTGCGCAATACATCGTCTGCGCGACACTTCTATAACCAAATGTGCGAGGGGGAGATAATGCAATATTTCTAGGTGCACTTCCGCGTTTTACCTAGTCTATCTTGGAAACCCTAGAGTGCAACACGGCTATGTGTGGTAACGTTGCTCTCGACAAATATATGAAGAACATTTCGCAGTGGTTTGAAATGAACATTTGAAAAATTGTTCTCTTGTCAACTGGTGAACACATTTGACAATATCGCGGTTTATCTGAGCAACCGTGAGTACTTTAAAGATCTCTAGAAGATCTATTCAAAAATATAAAGAAAATATACCAGTAATTTAAACTTAAAAAAATGTTTTCTTGTGAACGGGTTAACATTTTCGACAATGCCGCGGAATTTGCAGAATGAACGCAAGCAAATGTGGAGAAAATGATGAAAAATAGTAAATGATGAGGAACGTAAGAAGCTCAAGAAGACTGCAGTCCAACGAACCAGAGAGTATCGAGAACCTCTGAAAACAGCCCACTTCCGCGTTTTACCTAGTCTATCATGGAAACCCTAGAGTGCAACATGGCTATGTGTGGTATCGTTGCTCTCGACAAATATATGAAGAACATTTCGCAGTGGTTTGAAATGAACATTTGAAAAATTGTTCTCTTGTCAACTGGTGAACACATTTGACAATATCGCGGTTTATCTGAACAACCGTGAGTACTTTAAAGATCTCTAGAAGATCTATTCAAAAATATAAAGAAAATATACCAGTAATTTAAACTTAAAAAAATGTTTTCTTGTGAACGGGTTAACATTTTCGACAATGCCGCGGAATTTGCAGAATGAACGCAAGCAAATGTGGAGAAAATGATGAAAAATAGTAAGTGATGAGGAACGTAAGAAACTCAAGAAGACTGCAGTCCAACGAACCAGAGAGTATCGAGAACGTCTGAAAACAGCCCCTTCCAAACAAAAATCCAACACACCAATCGAACCCGTATTCAGCCCCTCTCGAACTCGTGCAAAGAGCCATAGAAGCATAAATCGACAAAAAGGATTTCAGAGCAAGAGCAGCTGACGGCTTATAAACAAAATACACGGATCGAACCTGTGTAACCAGGTCCAACGAGGGAAGCACAGCCATCAACACCTCCAACATCGAGTACAACGAAATAGCTTCAGCTTTCCGATTTACAAGTCGCAGTCATACGCTCCAAACCGACCGCTTAATCTCAGAAATGAGTCTAGCTTTTTTGTTTTATTCCATTTTAGCCATCTGTCGCACAGACTAAAATATGACTATTGGCAACATTGATATGAAATCAACACAGAAAAACCTTGATTGTCCTTGCAATAAACAACGCGTACAAGTTTCTATGTTTTTATTAGTACGAAAACGCTGGGAACATATATTTAAAACATGTTAAATACATTTCTATTATAATATTGCAGTCTCATTTTTTAAGATATTTTATAATTTCTTCACATTGAAAGTGTATTTATATAACATATTTTGAAACCACGTGAAATGTCTGTCTCAAGACCCAAACAGCCATTTCTTCCATGAAACCAGTGTCTTTTCAATCAGAGGAGGTATTTTTTCCTCTCCATTGGTGTTAGTACACTATTAGTAACATCGCAAATGAAACATCATTAGTATGAGGGGTAATTTTATTTACACAAATACTGACGCATCATTTTTGCATTCTTATATTAAGTTTTAGTTTTAAAATATCCAAAATTTGCGTTAAATTATTCTTTTACCTTTTGCATATTTCGCTTCCTAGATAAAAAAATATTTGAAACGATTTCAATTCAAAATAGTTTTCATTTGTTTAAATATACTATTAGAAAATTGATGACTGAGACATTTAATTGAAATTTATTTTAGAAAAGTAGAATGGATCCTTCGGAAGTTCTTAACATTTTATAATTCATCTTTATATATATAATGATATACTTACTTGTTCGTTTACTTTAACATCTTAAGTTCTGTTTCTTAGAAAAAGCATGACAAAATTTGTGCTAACTTAGATAGAAAGATAACATTTTGTACAGAAACATTTTGTACAGATCATTTACTACATTTTGTACAGAAACATTTTGTTCAGATCATTTACTACATTTTGTACATTAACATTTACAATACAACACAATTGTACATTAACATTTACATACAACTACATTTTGTACATTAACATTTTGTACAGAAATAATATCAGCATTATCATTGCTGATTAAGAGAAATAACGGCAAAGTAACGAAGGTTAGTAATATAGCGGTTGTGGTTTCAGTTTTTTTAGCATGAACAAACACTCAATTTAAGCCCAGTTCTTTTATTATCTTTTACGTCTAAAAATTTTTCTGTGTTTCTAAATACATACCTTTTCAGGTAGGATCGAGATAGTATCTAGAACTCTGACTACATTAAATTTTTGTGCCCCATTTGTCCTAATCTTCAGAATGGGCAAAAATTAAGGGAACGGATGCAATAGTGGTAATAAAATTTTAAATTGTTTAAATGCACACAATTTTGCAACATTTATGTTGGGCCAAAATTGTTCATTTTTGTTCAATCAAAATTGTTTAATCTTGATCACTTAAAATAAAATCTTGTAGTTTGGTAGCGAATAACCATATAAGTGTCACGTCAAAGTTGCTATACGGAGAAATTTTCAGAATTTTAGGCTATATAAAACTGTCGCATCTCATACGTTACATCTACTTTCCTTCTTAATACGTAATCAAAAGGTATGTATGTGAATATTTAGAAATTTCAACCACCATTTCCGATGTAAAATATTCTAACAACTCGCAAAATAAATTGTGACTGTTTCATATATTATTATTCTCGATGTGATTATTTCACGTCATATATGTTATATTAGAGGTGTACTTAACTTTGCTGTTCCAACCGGGAACTGAACCTCGGATCTTTGTACTGGCCAGCCGATGCTCTATCGTTGAGCTATTGGGATGGAATTGCAAGCTTCTAGCGTCGAAGTGGACTCTGCATTATCCACCCTCTAATGTCACAATGTCGTGCAACTCTCCACTTCCTGCTATTTTTTACCTCAAGTTAGCCTTATGATGCTATTTTTTATCCTTCAGGTTAGCTTCCTACGTGGTTGTTGTCCTCCCGATTTAAAATCGGCGCTCAATATCCCAGAGTACACTGAATCCGTGCTAATCGTACTAGGGTCACTTTCAGACCTCCAACATTTTTGCACCAACACGCAGGGTTGATTTGTTTGAGCACCATTGTAAACGACATTACTTATACAACCGGGAATTGAACCTCGGAACTTCGTACTTGCCAGGAAGCCATTTATTTATTTATTTATTTTGTGTTGTAAATGAGCGTATCGTAGAAGCGTCATTTTGTTTTTGAAAGTTCTACATATGTTCCGATGTAATTCAAGCTTTTATTTTCAATCTGGAATAGCTTGTTTAAGTTCTACATTTTATATTATACAATTTGGATAAAAAGCTATATTGTGGCATTGGAATTCTTATCTCTAAGCTATTTGTCTAAATATATCTAAAACTAATTTTGAAAAATTTTACGAGATTAAAAGTAGTCTTATAATATTAAATTCTGAAATTTCTAAATAGCAACAACACAGGCATCATTAACTGCAAAATAATTAATTTATTCATTAATTTATATACTTCGCAGCTTGCATTTGCTCAAAAATGTATTTTCTTATGAAAACTAAAAAATAAAACTCCCAAATGTTTTGTTAGTTTAAATAAAAGAATAATCAATTTATAAATACAGTATTTCAATGATCCTTACGTTTAAAATAAGAGCAACTTATTTTAAAATATAATTATTGTTTTACCTACGAATGTAGAATTCATTTTATAATGATACCAGAAAACCAATAATTTCAAATATTTCCAAGATTCCTTAAGTTTTAATTAAAATTCTTTTACAAAGGCATCGCACAGTATTGAAATGTATGAGCTTATTAGAGACTTCATTAATCAAATTGTTTTTTTCTCATATTCGAGAATTACTCTCGTTAAGATATAAAATTAAATTTTACGATTATTTTTGGAAGCATACGATTTTTATTACCCTTTTGTAGCTTTGAATATTATTAAAATACGAAAATCATGATATGCATTTTGTATCTTACCTTTAAAAACAACCTATTTGTGTGCCAAACATTCATTTTAAAATTTAATACGATTACTTTCCATATAGTACATTGTATATGTAAGAATCCAATGGGGACAGTAAATGGAATTTCTTACATATTGAAATAACTACTTCTTCGGTAGTAAAAGCATCATATACGAGATCCTCAAAATAATGT
Source organism: Amaurobius ferox (assembly GCA_951213105.1). Lineage (NCBI taxonomy): Eukaryota > Metazoa > Arthropoda > Arachnida > Araneae > Amaurobiidae > Amaurobius > Amaurobius ferox. The sequence goes on along the minus strand of OX578133.1, from coordinate 181,162,672 downwards.
TTATAGCCCTCAATTGTATATTAAAACTTGGAGTCTTTCTTGGTGACAACATGTAAACTTATTTCAAAATGCCAAATTAATTTGTCCAAATTATTTCGTGCGAATTTAATTTGAAAGCTGGATTTTTTTTTAGCATCTAAGAAGCATTGTCATTTATTAAACGGTTTTAGTAATTTGGAATAAGTTTTACTATACAAAATTGATAATTTGAGTACCAATCGATAGATTCAAATTCAAAATCTAAATTCTAGCAATGTTTTTTATACATATCAATTGCGTATTCAACTTTCCTTTAAGTGATTTGGGATATATGTAACCGCTAAAGTTCAGAAATCAGTTATTTTACAGATTATCTAGGTAATGTGCAGATTAACTAGGGGGATCCGTTTGAGTGCCGAAAAATGTTTCATTTCTCAAATTACCTAGGTAATCTGCATATTACTTAGATAATCTGCACATTACCTACTAGGTACTCGTTAAAGTGGAAATAAGATCTTTGCTGGAACAACAATAACGTTTCTAAAGAATCAAGTTAATAAATCAAACAATCAACAAATTAGTTGATAGAATCAATCATCAATCAATTAAAAACTATAATACAAAGAATCAAACGGTTTAAAATATTATTACAATTAAGGAAATGAATTTGCAAAACATATGATAAAATTATGCTCACTTATTAGTGCAATCTAAAGATTGGTGACACTTTGAATTACATAGCAATTGGTTTTTGCGACAAGTACACCTATTTGTGGTACATTTAGATTTGCAGTCACATTTTCTGAAACCCTGCTCAGTACCAAAGGATTGTTTTATTGCTGTTTGATGTAAAGGTATTTCTACAGCAGGGACATCTTCTTTCGTTAAAAATCTCTCTTTGCAAACACTGAATTCAGATTTTACATACAATTGTTTTAAAATACCCGTTTTAGTACCAAGGTTGTAAAAGCCATCCTCTGTTTTACTAAGAAACACAGCTAAAATCGAGCGGGCATCAGTTTTTGCTCTGTCTATTTCGGGTACTTTAATTCTCACAGTAACACCTTCATCGACATTTGGGTGCTTTGCATTAGAAACTGCTAACATTTTCTTTGCTTGCTTTTCTAAACCTTTCTTGGCTTCCTCACGCTGTATTTTCTGATCCATATTCTTTTTACAGATATTGCACAATACATTCTTACCATACCCTTCCTCTTTAGGATCTATTTCACCACAAATTACGTAAACAAACATATCATACGATTTACACTTGTGAGCACCTGATGCTGCTTTTGAGCAAACAATACACAACATGTCTTGTATAATCCTCTTTACAGGCTCTGTACGAAACTGTGGTTGCAGTTCTGCTGAAGTTGAGGGTAACTCAGTGATGACTTCTTCAACATGCAGAGGTGATTCCTTGGAGGTGCAGGGTAACTGAATATTCTTCATAACTGTATCCTCAATCAACGGTGTAGAAGGCAGTTTAAGATTACTATCGATAAATTCTTGTATTTCTATAGGTGATTCTGCAGAAGCAGGGGATATCGGAATGTCCTCTTGAGTAAGATTTGACTGTGATCCAATAATCACAGTCTCTTGTGAATCTTCTAATTTTTCAAGGTCATCTTCAGTACTTATCGAATGTAAAACTGTGGTATAATAGAAGAAGACAATTCCACTTTTGCGGGACAACCGAACATGGCTTCGTATGGACTTCTTTTAATTGCAGAATGATAGGCACGATTCCTCATGAATTGTACAAATCGCACGCCTTCACTCCACTTGTTAGTTTGGTTATCAGACATCTAAGTAGTGAGCATGTTTCCAATGTCTTAATTCGCTCGTTCTACACTTCCTTGACTTTGGCTGTGTCAAGGCCATTAACCATTTTGATTTTTGGCCACAACTGCGTTACACATTCTAAGATTTTATTACAAAATTCGCGTCCGTTATTAAAATGCAAAATACATGGAGCGCCAAAAAGAAGAAAAACATCAAGCAAGTTATAGACTACTTCATCCGCCCGTTTTGATGTGAGCGGCTTCAACAAATTTTGTTAAGTGGCCTTGGTATACGACAAGAAACTTAAACTTTCCATCTGGTTGAGATTGGTAATCAATGAGATCCACCTGACATCTGCTATTGAAATGCGATGAAATAATCGGCTTTACAACAATCCCTTTTTTGGCACTTTTTTTTGTTTTTTTTGTTGACAAGGTTTCCATAAATCCAAAAACATTTTTATTTGGGCTTGGGTTATGTTTTCATAAAGTGTATTTAATTGCTTGATCATTCTGTCTCTTCCACCGTGGACAATTGGCAAATGAGTAGAATACAATATGTCAAACAATTCTTCGGCATGGACAAACTTTTTCACACTTTCTCGCGCGTGGGGCGCGGTAGCCCATTGGTTAGCGCGCTGGAGTTGAACTCGGTAGGCCCGGGTTCGATTCCAGCCACTGCCAAAACTGCCGCCGTGTTCATGCGGAGTACGATCACGTTAAACATGTGGGTCCGAAAGTCCTTCCGAGAGGTTGGTGGTAGGGGAAGGAGGGTACGATCCCTGTGGATGCCTCCCCCACTGGGTTCCGGTCTAAATTGGGTGGCACTTCCCGGCCGTCCAAAAACAGTTACCTTACACCTTTCTGGTAGGTCGGACGGTCTGGGTCTCAACAACAACAACAACACTTTCTCGCGCTTACCTTACACCTTTCTGGTAGGTCGGACGGTCTGGGTTTCAACACTTTCTCGCGCGGGGGCGCGGTAGCCCATTGGTTAGCGCGCTGGAGTTGCACTCGGTAGGCCCGGGTTCGATTCCAGCCACTGCCAAAACTGCCGCCGTGTTCATGCGGAGTACGATCACGTTAAACATGTGGGTCCGAAAGTCCTTCCGAGAGGTTGGTGGTAGGGGAAGGAGGGTACGGTCCCTGTGGATGCCTCCCCCACTGGGTTCCGGTCTAAATTGGGTGGCACTTCCCGACCGTCCAAACAGTTACCTTACACCTTTCTGGTAGGTCGGACGGTCTGGGTTTCAACAACAACAACACTTTCTCGCGCGGCCAACGGCCGTACCGTGCTGAAAACACCGGTTCTCGTTAGATCACCGAAGTGAAGCAGCATCGGGCGCGGTTAGTACTTGGTGGGTGACCACCTCGGAACGCCGCGTGCTGTTGGCCATCTCGGGTGCGGTATCCCCGTGGTTTGCGCGCTAGATTTGCACGCTGCCACAAATACCGCCGTGTTCATGCGGAGTACGATCACGTTAAACATGTGGGTCCGTAAGTCCTTCCGAGAGGTTGGTGGTAGAGGAAGGAGGGTACGGTCCCTGTGGATGCCTCCCCCACTGGGTTCCGGTCTAAATTGGGTGGCACTTCCCGGCCGTCCATACAGTTACCTTACACCTTTCTGGTAGGTCGGACGGTCTGGGTCTCAACAACAACAACACTTTCTCGCGCGGGGCGCGGTAGCCCATTGGTTAGCGCGCTGGAGTTGCACTCGGTTGGCCCGGGTTCGATTCCAGCCACTGCCAAAACTGCCGCCGTGTTCATGCGGAGTACGATCACGTTAAACATGTGGGTCCGAAAGTCCTTCCGAGAGGTTGGTGGTAGGGGAAGGAGGGTACGGTCCCTGTGGATGCCTCCCCCACTGGGTTCCGGTCTAAATTGGGTGGCACTTCCCGACCGTCCAAACAGTTACCTTACACCTTTCCGGTAGGTCGGACGGTCTGGGTTTCAACAACAACAACAACAACACTTTCTCGCGCAACACCGGTTCTCGTTAGATCACCGAAGTCAAGCAGCATCGGGCGCGGTTAGTACTTGGTGGGTGACCACTTCGGAACACCGCGTGCTGTTGGCCATCTCGGGTGCGGTATCCCCGTGGTTTGCGCGCTAGATTTGCACGCTGCCACAAATGCCGCCGTGTTCATGCGGAGTACGATCACGTTGAACATGTGGATCCGTAAGTCCTTCCGAGAGGTTGGTGGTAGGGGAAGGAGGGTACGGTCCCTGTGGATGCCTCCCCCACTGGGTTCCGGTCTAAATTGGGTGACACTTCCCGGCCGTCCATACAGTTACCTTACACCTTTCTGGTAGGTCGGACGGTCTGGGTCTCAACAACAACAACACTTTCTCGCGCATCTGACAACGGCTCAATGAGTTTTTCACAGCCTTGTACAGTCAACACATCATGCCTTTGATTCGATAATCTCGAGATGATTATTTCTTCTTGGAAACTTTTATTCGCTTTACATCTTCAATTATGGAATCATACTTTCGTTTTGTCATTAAAACACTATTATATTTTGAATCTTCGCTAAAGAGGTTTGCGAAGAATCTTTTCTTCCTTTTACTCACCAATTCGGTGCTTGCTTGCATACTAGGAGCTAAATTTATCTGCTTTAGAAAAATCACGACACAAATTCACGCGCTAACAGGCAGAAACGAATTTGAAAACAGAATTAGCTCTGCTACGCACTGGCAGCCGACGCAAATTATGAGAAATAAAACAACTGGCGACGACAAGACGCTGGCGAAATCAAACTAAAAGTGGAGGGAGAGGGGGAAGGAGTAGGGAAAGGAAATGAGAAAAACAAACTTTTGAACTTTAACGATACGGAAGCCGTTAATGTGCACATTGCCTAGGTAAAATGCGGGAAACTCTTGATTCCGCACGTTAACGGAGCAAATCAGTTAATCTGCAGATTAGCTAGGTAATGTGCACATTAACGGCTTTCGAACTTTATCGGTAACATATACGTTTATTACTTTAGCACCCTTTAAATTTTGTATTTAAAGTCACCAAATGTAGGTATAATTAAATGAAGCTGTTACAGTAGGTTATTGACAATGCATTAACATCACGTAAGCTGACATTTATTACGATCGGAGAATTTATTAATTAAAACTAAATACTTGTTCATACTCACGTACAAAATCCACGCCACAATAACCAAAATAAAATTGACTTATAATAATATCCCGTGGAATGAATAGTATTGGCGATTTGTTTGGTGTCATATATAATACAAAACTTTCGCAGAACGTGTCTTCTTACGTGAGTGGAGCGAACTATAGCCCCCAAAATGGTGTTAGTAAATTAATCATTTAATATTTCATACGGAAAGCGAAAATATGTAACGATACTTAATGCGGCTATATTTTTAAGTAATTTTTTATAAACTTTTCCGAAAAACTGGTTATATTTTAAATATGGTTCCTAGCAGATTTACACATTGCAAACCATTCATTTTCCAATGAGCGATTATATATAAAATGATTATTTTTTTACATTACTGAGAGTCTTGAGTTTTTGCAGTTTTTAATACATTATTTGAATGAATAATATAACTATGGTATTATTATAGTTATATTATTCCATGATACTTTTTATTGAATTTTAAAATCAAGATATATTCTTTCAAAAGCATTATACACAAATATATAAATATTTCGTATATTATTCAAATATCAAGAAAATTAAGCTGTAATTGGAATATTACCATACATATTTTCATATTCATTTTATTATCTGTACATTATTCTGTCGGTGTGTGAATATGATGCAAGACTTTATTTATAATATTGAAAGTATGTCTGTCTGTCTGTCAGTTAGTTCTGTATACAAAGTCATATTTTTGTTCGAATTTGGAATGGTTATTCTTTGCTTTTCTACTAGTACACCGTCCATGTTTCAAGCTTTTAGGCAGAGAGGATACCGAAATATTTATATAAAACATAAACTTGAACATTAAAAAATAGAAATAGAGTTAAGCAGATGATGTTCTTTTAAATGTATTTGCAGAAAATTATATCTTGTTGCTTAGCAATGGAAATTAAATTAATTTTATTGTGTAAAAAAATAAATGTGTTTATATATAAAGCAGACAATTTTGGTTAAAATTATTGAATTTAAATAATAAAGAAATTGAAATTAACATATTTTAATAAATTAACGACTTCATGTTTTGGATTGCGTTATGTCAGTTATGAACGCGGAATAATTAAGATCACAGTAAATTATTGATATTTTATTTTTTTAAATTTAGTACACATTTTTTATATTTATATATTTTTCATTGGATAAAATAGTACGGGAATATCTTTTATTACTATTTGAGTTTCTCTTTCTTGATATTTGTTTTCAATATTTTTTGTAAATACGTTTACAATAGGTACAGGAATTATTTTCTATTGATTTGGAAGTTAATATAATTTTGGATAGCGAGCCCTTATCCTTTTTTATAAGGGAATTAAATTAAATAAAATCTTTTAATGAAATATTTTGAAAAACACGATTTAGAATAATAAAATTTGCACATATTTAAAACTATGAGCAACATAAGGTATATCGGATAGTAGATTATATTTATCAAGCTTAAAACAGGGATAGAAACTGAGTGCTAGTGAACGTGATATCAACTGTGTATTCTTGGCAGCAACTACAGACAACATTTATTTTCCTAATTATACCAGCGGAAGATAATGATCATCTGAAGAGAGGAATCTTCAGACAACAACATTTTCTACCCCGTGAGACTCGAAAATTGATAATAAACTCCTTTTCAAATTTTTATAACTATTTAGTGAAAAAAGTAAAGATATTAAATATTGCAAAATATCACCCTTAAATATATAACTAACAAAGCTAAAATTATGAAGAAGTATGTATATTGCATATACGATATTTTTGAAACACTATATAGTTCACTTTCTTCACAACCATGTTATCTTGTGAATTCTTTTGAACTACTTTACATTTTTTCCCCCTAACAAATATGAGGTGGGCAGCACAAGCTTTCTCTACGGACTCAAATTAACTTTCTCTTTCTTTCTTTTATAATTCATTAAATTGAGTTTAATAGCACAAAATAACACGGATTATTATTTGAAATTACACTGGATTTGCAGTTTTATTTCATTTCGATTTCATTTGGTGACTGGACATATTCTCAAAGACGACGTGGCAAAAATGAGAAAAAACTATAATATCTCGAGAACAGTTAGTCCAAGCATTTAATTGACGTATTTGAGCACACGTATCCTTTTATTTTAGATTTTGTCAATATTTGCAGGCCATTTCGCACAAAATAAAGAAGATTATTTCTTTCCTAATTGTACTGAAATCTAATCAGCACCAAAGTATCTCACATGTGATTTATCTACCAAATTTTGTGAAATTTGATGAATTCGTTTTTCAGCTAGAGTAGATACATACTTTTTTGCGGACCATTTAGCAAAAAAGGGAAGTTATTGTATTCTGAATCGTTCCAAATTCTAATTATCACTAGGGTAACTCACAACTGACTTAGTATCTACCAAATTTTGGGAAATTCGGTCCATTAGTTTTTTTACATAGAGTGAATATATATATACATTGCACAGACGTTACTCGGAAAATATTTTTTTCGGGTTTTCTAGAGTGCTCAAAAAATGTAGATCCGTCAGAAATTTGAGCAGCGATTTTGACACGATTTTAATACTTTCACTACACATTGCCATGCATGGTAGAGAAAGTAATAATGTTGAGAGATTTCAACACCTATGCACTTATGCTACTCGCAAACCAAAAGTTGCCTATTAGATGTAATTTGAGCCATAGCAATACTCTACAGAAGCCTCTTAAATTGTGTTCAGATAGATTACCAGTTAAGTAGTCTGCAAGAAAAATCAAACAATGTAATTTTCGCGTGTGAGTAATTTACGCACGTTAATATCATTTACCGAATGGCAACAAGCATATATGTACGTGTTCGACGATTTGTGTTTATTTACGTTATTCGCATTTAATAAAGTAAGAAATGACGCTATTTTAAAATACCTTTTTCAATAGTAACACGTTATACACAATAATTTTGTTCTATTTTATAACTTTCAGGTTATTAATCAATTAAATCTTAAACCAGAGTTAAAGTTCCATTAGCTCACAGTTAGGTGTAACAGACACTTATCACTTTTGTCTTTATTCTCCTGTCACTTGAAGAAGAGAATATCTAAACTGATTTAATGAAATTATTTGGGGTCGTTTTACTAAGGTAATATATATAAAATGTACATTAACAATATTATTTTTCAAGATATATTTGATATAAAATCAAACTTTTATATTTATTAATGTTCCGTTTCCAGTGATTTTTCACGTGCACTCCCTAGTTTATATATTAATTTTGAACCATTTAAATATAGCTTTTTATAATAACAAACCAACTTAAAATTATACTAAAGCGTATTCTCTGGATTTGTAAGTGTATTCTCAAGGTATAAGAATGATTTGGAAGATTTCGATAACATAAATTTTATTGATGTTCTAAACGTAATCTGGAACAACATTCCAGACATCTAGCTAAGTCACAAAACAACCGTTCGATATAATAAACCATGAATTTAAAGCACGATTAATTCCCAAGTAATGAAAGTGTATTCTTAAAACACTGATGAATTTACAATTTAGAGAATTTCTTTTATCATATAACTCCATTCTCAGAGCCATAAGATTCATATATGCTGTTTATAAAAGTTCCCCAAAAGCGACATAACTCAGGATTCTGGAACTTTTGAAACCTCAAAAAAGTCATTCGCATTTTGCCACAGTTTTTCTCCAAACTCATGTTTCCCAGGTAGCGGTCATTAGTTTCTATAAATGTTGCTTTTCTGCATGAATAGACTTCCGACTGGAAAAAAGTCTGGAGGAAGTTTAATAACCCGAGTAGTAGAGAAATATTTGTCCAATAATCGCAAAATACATACATCCCAATACTGGCTGATAGTATGAGACCAATGTTTGCATGCTATATCGGAAAATCCTTTACAAAATGAATCTCAAACAAAATCCGTGTAAAACGTTAAAAATACGCATATTAAAGCAATTAAAATGATCAATCTGATGCTAAATTTACATGAGTTTACTCCAAACTGCATCCAAAGAATAAATACAAACAATTTCTTCGCTCTGTCTGCTATGAGAAGGAATCTGAAAGAGTACATCATGAGTCACGGCATAGAAAAGTTCCATAAAGTGGCAAGCGGTTTCAAAAGCATAAAATAACCTTCTTCAGTAAGATAAATCCAATACGCTATTCTACGGACCTTGAATGAAACAGACATTACCAAGGCTGGTAGAGGCTTCCTTGTCCTCCTTGGTATGGGTGCTGTGTCAGATGTAAAGCCATAAACGGCTGTTTTTGTCTTTGCAACACCTTATTTAACCTTTACATGCTGTTGATTAACGAAGCACTTATTACTTTCTTTATATACATAATGTATAAGGAAAGTATTATGACGGGGTCGAAAATTCGAATTCGAGTTTTCGACGGGAGAGCACGTTTCAAGCATCCCTGATCACGAATCAAGCATTTTTGAAGTGATGTCTGTGTGTGTCAGTGAGTCCGTGGAGACGATAACTGACGAACAAATGGACCGATTCGAACGAAATTTGGTATAAAAATCACAATCCATAAACACTGGAAGCCTATTGTTTTTATACGCAATCGAATGTTCAGAACTCCCCTAAATTTTCGAGTGAAATTTTGAAAAAATCGTCAAGAAATCAAAACCGCTAATAAAGTTACGCAAATAGACATTTCTTATGTAAGTTTTCATTAGAAAACGATTGATATAAATTTTAGAATGCTAATATGAACCCTTCTCGAGATATTGCACATTTTTCAAAAAAATTATCAAAAAGTCATTTAAAATAAAAAAAAAATATTTCCTATTGAGAAACATGTTCACTTTTCATATATAATACCATGCGATAAATTGTGTGATATCATTCTCATGGATCTAGCTCGTTCCATTCATGAAAAAAGATCGTTTGAGCAATACTTTTGTATTTGAACGCCAATAGTCATTTATCTGCTGTAAGAATAACTTATTTCTTCGTCCATAACGCTTGGCGAGATTTCGGCGACGAATTTGGTGGAATGTCGCCAACTTGGCGACTTTTTTAAATGCTGCTAAATTGGCGAAAAACTCGCCAAATGGAGAAAAATGACGTTAAATCAATGACAACTCATTGATGATGACGACATGGAAAATGACGACTCATTGACAAAAATTCAATATCTTGGAAAGAATATAAATAACTACTATAAAAACAATCTATTTTTTTTACTGTAAAAGTAGTAAATTCATTGCATTATATAAGAAAGTCATGTGCTGCCCACATCAGATTTTTTTTATATTACTACATACACTATATTATTAAAAGTACTATTAAGTGTATATGCAAAGTACTATAAGTATATTATCAAAAGTCGGACACTTTACGGAATTCATGAGTTATGGATTGAGGAATGCCTTGTTCCAAATACAAGGTACTTAATTTTATAATTGCAGTGTCTAGAATTTGGAGAATTTTTTAATATTATGAACATTTTTGAGCTTTTCACATGATGTCATATTTATGGAATGGATCGTTGTCTTTTCCAACTCAGCAGGGCTTCTTCTCAACCATTACGGTGTGCACAGGAATATAGTTTGTGAAAATTTATATGGACATGCTGGAATAGCTTATTTAAAAGTCTTATCTGATCACCATAGAATATCTCTGGAACAAAATTCATGTCCCTTTTTGACCGACTTCTAAGCTCTGCTAGACCTCTTTTTTAGGAAGATTGTTCAAACTGAAGTTTATCGCAGAATATTTTATTGAGTTAATGTGCAGACAGTAAACTTTAAAATGCCTCATCTGATACTTTTATTTCAGTCTCAGCAGTGACGTTTGGCCAAGAGTTTTGAAGAGCTGGTAAAGCTAACAATCAATTCCATGAAAATAACAAGAAGTAAAACTGCTCAGAAGAACTGGTAATAATGCTGAATTCAATTTTAAGGGTTCAAAAGTCAAAATTTCAAAAATTACGCTGTCGAATTGAGGCATTCTTGAATCTATAATATGTGAACTCATGAAAGGTGTCCTAATACTTTTGACAATATAATTTATCACATGGCATACAATGTACACAAATCACGCATAAAGCTTTCTGTCCCACGAAAACTGTCTACTGAGAAACATTTTAGAAAGAAACAAAAAAGATTAATCATATATAAAGCATTGATTATGAAACACTTTCCAACTAAGATGCAATTTTATTTAAACATCTCTAAAATGCGATACATTCATCGGTGATATTTTTAAAATTATCATAGTACAATATTTGGAAACTTACAACTTCATCAAAAAAGACAATGCTTTAAAATCGCTTACTTCTCCATCTAAGTAAAACAAATGAATATTTCATTCATATCACTTATATTCCAGACTCCAGACCTAAATAATCTTGGGTTAGAAATTTAGAAATTCTTATACAACTCATCTTACAATCGCTTGTTTTGTTTACATTATGTATACGTTAAAATTAGACTTCGTTGTAGAAATAATCAAAGTTTAGTGATCATTTAAAATAAAAAATATTGTAATTGCGTAAGCACAGAATTTAAAAACACAGGTAATATGTAAAAATAAAGAGGTTTCAGGACGGATGCAACACTAAATATAAATACAAGAAAGATTAATCATGCATAAAGCATTGATTATAAAACACTATAAAACAATAATTTCATTTAAACATATAGCGGCGATACATTCAGCGGCGATATTTTAATTATCACAGAACTACAATAATTTATTTTACTTGGAAAATTAAAACGATGGAGGTAAAAGTGCGTTCTAACTCCATGCTTAAAACGTCATTCAAACTTTATTAAAATTACGTCATCGAAATATAAATCACCGGGCTTTCTATGTAAAAGAAATGAGTATTTATTTCATTCATATACTTTTAATCTGGACTCCATAGTTAAATAATTTTGCTTGAAAAAATATTCAGCAATTCTTGTACAACTCATCTTACAATCACTTGTTTGAATTTTACATTCATTAAAGTTAGGTTTCGTTGTAGGAATAATCAAAGTTTGATGATCATTTAAACTCAAATATTGTAACTGCGATGTCGCAGAATATGGATGCATAGAAAAAACGCAGAAATAAAGCGGTTTTAGGATGGATGCAACACTAAATATAAATTAAAAAGAACTTTAAAATTACGATTTTGACACAAGATGGATGCCATATTTTATTTTGAAGTGGGTCACGTGATCTATTCATATAATATAGGTGTAATTAATATTTTAATTTTTATTTAAAAAACTACCGAATATATTTTTCTGAATTTTTTTCATATTTTTATGGGATAATTTGAATATTTTTTAAAACTTTCGAAGTAATTTGTCAATTTTAAATTCGCTTAAAAAATGTTTGAACAATTAGGTCCCACAGGGTTCAATATGTCTCATTTTTTTAACCCGGATTCAATCCAAAACTAATTAGATGATTTTATTAATTTACATTCCAATATTTCTCACAGACAGTCTCAACAACATACTTAAATTTTGTTTTGATGAAGTCATTTTTACGGCAGTTATCGTTTGAACGGACAGATAGACAGAATGAACAATGTCGTAACTTCTTTTCAACTATGTTGTAAAGTGTTAAAAATAATATTTTATTGTAAAATATACAATTTAAAAACAACCAATGAGAATGACATTTGAACAATTAATGGTTTGTTTGTTGTTAGTTAGTTAATAATGCCCACGCAATTGATCAACTGATCATTCGCCCAAATATTGGCCGGTTCATGAACCAATTTGCCGTCATATGATTACAATTAATGAATTGTTCTCGACTATTTAGCTGTTATATTCAAATACAAATAAATCTTAACTTATTTACAATCAATAAACCAAATAAATCTTACTATTTATAATCATAATTATTATCTTTCCAACCAGCAGTCAAATGTGACCATCTGAGCAAACATCTTAAATTTGTAATTAGATGGAAATTAGATAGCTTCATAATATTTCAACATTAAATAATTAATTCAATTCATAGTGCACACATCACGCATAAATCTGAAACATCTATCAAACACACTCTGGCTTCAATTCTGTAACAAGTTTCTATATTAAAGCGACTGAACAATCTCGTAATGACAGTCGTGTGTAAAATCCATCATATTTGATTTAGATAATAAGCGTTGTTGGGGTCCAGCCGATTACTTAATGCTTGTCTTTAGAAAAATGACAAATAACAGGGAATTGTAGTTGCGTTACTTAAATGATAGGATAATCTTCATTCAAATACTTACAATATAAACTTGTTTAATCGTTATTGTCATAAAAACCCAAATAAATTATTTAGTTGGAAATATATATTATTAAATATCTATTACATATTATTAATTGATATCAAATTATTTTAATTGTTATTCTAATTGAAACACTTAAGATATATTTTGTGATTATGAACCATGTCATCACAGTCTTGAACAATTGACTTGCACATTGAAACGGACTGCATGGTATGACTAACTTCATGGGTCATATTTCAGTGCAAAGAGAAACTAAATAGTTGTCTTGTAGGATGAAGAGTTACAACCAGCTGCCGTATAGAAGGAGGAAAAATCTTTCTTTTGTAGAGAACTAGATAAAATACCCGACTTTACCCGGGATTTAAAATGGAAACCTCTGTTTAAAATTCAATCGGAACCAGTTTTTGAAAACGAACGAACGCTTTAAAAGTGCGTTTGTTTAGAACAAAAAATAAAAAAAACATGCTGTGACATCATGACTTTAGAGAACGTATTTCCTACTTTATGAAACCCTTAGCAACGGATATCTCCCAGTTGTGACGTCAAGAAGCAGACACTTAACCCGCTCTCATTTATCCAATAGCGATTAAAATTGAATATTGCAACCTTTATGTACCTACTTTTAACGTTCATAGAAAATTCAGAAATGGAGTAATTAAAAGAAATATTAGAATGCGAAGATATCACTTAATATCCATACCAAAAATTGGAATAGTGTGGATTTTCAGTTATTTAATGCGAAAAAGTAAAAATGAATTTGCATAAATTACTCACATTTCAATGAAATTTCATTTTTTTCTTTTAAATGTGAAGGAATTGTTCTACATATTCGGTTGGAAGTTGGTTGAAAAGATCACTTCTTCGAATTTTCCCAATGAGGTCAAAATGGACAGCCACTCTGTGCTAATATTTCTGATTACTGAGAAACTGATTTTTGTAAAAATCACTTAAAATCGCGGTTAACTAACCATAAGATAACTAAAAAACTAATTCAAATTTTAAAAATTAAATTACTCTCAGATGTCTTCAGACTTGAACTGAAGTATCACTGTACAAAATTTCTTACCTTGAGTCGCTAGATTTTCTGCTGTGCGACCTATAAACAAACAGACAGACAAACAAACACACATACATTTTCTTTTATTATACTCACAACTAAGTTCAAACTCACAGAACTAACTGGTCTGTAGAAGGCGTTACCAAAATTTAGTACTCTTGCACTTCATATGAAGGTAACTAGAGTCATACACCTGTTTCACGCTTCTTATGAACCCGTTAGCATAGAATAGCCAATACGTGCGTGTAGTAAAACAATTTGCTATATACTACATATCTGCGAACTCTATAAAGACCAATACATTCAGTTGGCTTCAGGTTCTTTTAAAAAATGGCATAGGATAATTGTTTTATATTTGCTTATACAGTGTATTCAATATAACTGGATATATTCGAAAGGTGGGTTAACGTGTTGTGTGCTTTTAGTTATCAGTATTTCTATATTGTATATAAGAAATACAGTATTCCAAAGAAAGCCTTTAAGCAGTCCAACTTTATAAGGAAAGGTCTATGAGTATACGCGTTAGGTTTATCTGCAGAATTTAAATAGTTAGGATTTCGGACTTGGCAACAGAACGAAATAGACACAAAAACGATTTAAAATGTTGTAAAGCATTGGCCAATAGTTGACACAAAACATTTGTCACAAGATAGTTATTGGCTTATTGACGTCATATTCATGAATCAATATAAATGAAATGAAAAATCCATCTGCATGTGTATTTGTGTAATTGTGTAATCGTCGCGGGAGAACGAATTTCAGAAAATTTTGTGGATAGCCATGAAATAGCCCCACCTAAAATGTAGTCTGCGTTTCGAGTTTCTAAGATCAGGGCTTGTTGGAATGTTACTAAAAAAAACGAACCTTCTATAGAGATACCATTATGTACACGATATTTCTATCGCCAATTTATTTGAAAAAAAAAAATTATGTTGCTTAGCAACGGAATTAAATCCTATGTATTTATACAGTAGACGCTTTTATTAAAACTTTTTCCGATTTAAATAATAAAATAAAATGTATACAAATATAAATTTTATCGAAATTGCATTTTTGACTGGATTATATAAATTAAGGCCTTTGGGTTTAAAGATTATGGGAAAATTATTGGAATTTTCAATTTCTTATGTTATCTGTTATATTTTGGAAAATATTTTTTTTTAACTCATATTGTGTTTAACCGATTGTTGAAACAGAATACAAGTAGTATTGGTATATCTTTTAATACCATTTTGGTATATATTGATCTAATTTCATATTTTTTATAAATTTGTTTACAAATGAGGAAATGATATTTTAGTCTTTAGTTCTGCACGCGAATATAATTTTGTATAGCGAGAACTCTATTATATATTCGTATACTTTTTAGGAGAAATGAATTGAATATTTAATAGAATATTTTGAATATATATAACAATATGATTTAAATTACCATAAGAATGTGGGTATAATTGTGAATGTTACTTTTTTTATATTATATATTCCGTACGACGAACGGGTATACTACTAGTAATACAATAAATAACACTCAGTTAAACAGAAATCTAGTGTTGAGCCCATTTAAAATGCCTTCCGTCGGAGATAATGCACATTTGAATTCCAGACAGGATATTACCATGTACTTTGATAAGCATAGCAAGTGTCACCTTGCTGGATATCTTGATACCACTGTTTGACAGGTACTTATTGTCTTCCATTTCGAGGTTTCATTTAGTTTCTGGTATTCGTGTTCTAATTATACAGTGCTCAACAATTTTATAATTTGCTTTTCTCACATTGTGGCTGAGTTCGTTATCCCAACTGTTTATCACTTTCATTCGGTCGAGATTGGTCACTTTACTAAGATGAGCCTAACGTGTACACTCATGGGCCTTTCCTTATAAAGTTACTAGCAGCATACCCGTTCTTCGTACGGAATATATAATATAAAGAAACTTATAATTCGCAATCATGTGCAAATTCTGTTAAAATATTAAATTTATTGCTCCTAAAGAGAAGTTTAAGAATATCTGTTCTCACTATGCAAAATTATCTTCATGGGCAGATCTGAAGAATAAAACATCCTGGCCCCTTTTGTAAGCAAATTTACAAAAAAAAAAGGAATTGAATCAATATATGCAACCCCGTACTACTTATATTGTCGCAGATTAGAAAATATGCCAGTGTGCTAGTAGAAGATTACCCGTATTACAATATGAGTCTCAAAAATATTTGGCAAAATAAAAGAGATGACGTAATAAATTGGAAATATCAATAATCCCCGTAATCTTTATACCAGAAGGCGTAATTGATTCAAATATATGCCAATATATAACAAAATATATGCCAATATACCTGTACTACTTATATTCTCATAGATTAGAAGATATAATGCATTTGTAGAAGATTACTCGTACAAAGTACTATATATGAGTTTCAACAATTTTCGTCATAATAAAACAATGACATAATAACTTGAAAATATCAATAATCCCTGAATCAACAGTCCCCGAAAATATTAATTATAAGAATGTTTAAACCTGAAGACCGTAATTGATATTATCCAGTCAAAAATGCAATGTCAATGACATTTATTTTATATACATATCTTTATTATTCAAATCGGAAAAGATTTAATATAAAATCGTATGCGGCATAACACATTGGATCCGTTGCTAAGCGACATGATATAATTTGCTTAAAATAAATTGATGGAAATCATATCGTCTGAATAATGCGATCTCCATGGAAGGTTTGGCGACATTTTAGTCAATTTAGCGATAACTTAAAAAATCGCCAAATTTATCGCCAAGTGGGACTGTAGAACAGACAGACCCATTTTGCGACAAATTGACGAAACATCATCACAATACTATCCCCTTACAAAATACAATTATTTTCATTTATTAAGCGCGATTTTATCAATTCCAGGATATTTTTATGGACTCACAAATACTTTTATCAATTTCGTGATATTAAAAAATTCGTTAAATGTGTTACTAAGTAGGATGGATGGATTGGTCGACAAATGCTACCGAAACATCATTTCAGTACTCTATTCTAAAAAACAAATCATTGATTTGCGCCAATTTTATAAATTTGGAAACATTTCCGCTAATTTGGTAAAGTTTAAGAGAAGTTACCAAGTTATTTAGAGATATTCCGCTAAATTCGTAGCTCTGAATTTGCAGATCTGAAGAATAAAATATCCTGATCCCGTTTGTATATACTAAATGAAAGCACTAAAATTGTATTATAAGATACACCCGTTCTGATCTTTTTCTGCTTCAACAATCGGTTAAATGAATTTATTGGGTAAACACGATATATGAGTTTATTAGCTAAACACAATATATGAGCTGGAAACCACTTTGCTAAAATAAATGAAAGTGATGTACGCAGTCGGCAATTTATATAATTAAAAGAACAATCAAACCGTTCATTTAAAAATATATTTTTACATCCATTTATTAACACTTTACAACAAAGTTGAAAAGTGTTTATGACTTTGTTCATTCTGTCTGTCTGTCTGTCTGTCTGTCTGTCTGTCCGTTAGCACGATAACTGCCGTAAAAATGAGTTTATCAAAATGAAATTTTAGTATGTTGTTCAGACGGTCTGTAGGACCTATGGGAATATAAATAAATAATATCACCCAATTAGTTTTTTATTGAACCCGGGTTGAAAAAATGAAATACATTGAACCCTATGGGACCTAATTTTTCAAACATTTTTTAAGTAAATTTAAAATTCACGAATTGCTTCGAAATTTTTAGGAAATATTCACATTATCCCATAGAATATATAAAAAAAAATTCAGTAAAATATGTTAAGTAGTTTTTTAATTAAAAAAATTATTTTATATAGGGAAAAAAACAAATTCAATTAAATTCTGACTTTGGGATATCTTCCAGAAAGAAAAGAGAGAGATATTATATAATAAATATCTCTCCATTTGTTTAAACGTTTTGCATATGGGAGTGGCTTCATATTTTAAAATAAATTTGGAAGATAACAATTTTTCATTTTTTTTAAATTTTATATAACTCTTCATGATAAATTTAATTGATGGCATTTTAAATGCACTTTCCTACGTCCTAGAGAGTTAAAATTTGGTACACAGCTTAAATTTGTTGAACATTTTATTCGACAAAAATTTGATGGATCTTTAAATATAGATCATACATTTTTTTCGAAATGGCCTGAAAATAATCCCCGTTCACTTCTATAAATCATTGGTGTAATATTGTTAAAAATTCTGATGTGGACAGCACATGTCTTTCCCTGCAGACTCATATTCGTTCTCTTTATTTATTCAATGATAATTTGAGTTTATCTGCACAACATAAGTATTTTAAATGACATTGAATTTACACGTTAAACTTAAATTTGGATCTCATTTGATAGCTGGACTTATTGTCAAAGGTGGCGTAGCGAAAACGCGAAAAAACTAGAATATCTCAAGAACGGCTAGTCCTAGAGTAATGGGGTTAGTCTTATTCTTTTTGTTGTCAAAAATCACATATAAAATAGGAATTTAATTGATATAATTGAGCACACGTAGTCTTTTATTTTTATATATAACGATTTTTGCTGGCCATTTCGCAAAAATAGCCCGTTCCTTTTTCCCGAATCGTAGTAGAATAACCTACAAATGATTTATATACAAAATTTTGTTAAATTTGGTATATAAATCACTTGTAGGTTATTGAAATATTATACTCCAAATTTTGTTAAATTTGGTTCATTAGTTTTTAGCTAGAGTGGATAAAGGCAATTTCTGCGGCCATTTCGCAAAGAAGGCAGATTCTTTTATTACGAATCGTACTATAATCTAATGAACATCAGGATTTCCCACAAAAAACATGCCTACCAAATTGTATGAAATTCGGTCCATTAGTTTTTCAATTAGAGTGGATGTAATATCCACACAGACACACAGAAACATACACAGATACACCCTTACACACACAGACGTCTTCCTAAAAGTAGTTTTTTCGTGTTCTAGAAGTCCCAAAACGTGTAGATTCTTTGAAAATTCGAGTTCCGATCTTCGGCACGATTCCAATACTTTGAGTACATACACATACACATATATATTATCTGTGTATTATCTGTGTATCTAAATTCCGTGCCTATGCAATTACAATAGTTGTGATTTTAAATGATCCCTAAACTTTTATTATTTCTTCAAGGAAGCCTAATTTTAACATATGCAGAATGCAAATATCTCAAGCGATTGTAAGATGAATTACATAAGAATTGCTGAATTTTTTTCACACAAAATTATTTAGCTCTGGAGTCTGGAATACAAGTTATATGAATGAAATATTCATTGATTTTGCATAAAGAATCAGATGATTTATATTTCGATACAGTTTTAAATATTTAAGTATACTGTAGTACTGTGATAATGTAAAAGATATTACCACTGAATGAATCACATTTTAATTTTTAAATGAAATTACATTTCAGTTGGAAAGTGTTTCATAATCAATGCTTATGTATGATTGATCTTTCTTGTTTATTATTCAAATAGAAGAAATAATAATAAATATTAACAACACATTTAATTTTATTCCGTTGCCGAGCAACATGATATAAGATAGAATCTTCCTCATAAAATGCAAAATTTAATAGCCATTTTTATTTCTTTATACTTTTCATTTTTCAGTAAAAGTTTGTATAATATAAACCAAGGAGATAGATTTCCCATTTAAATCATGTTTCAAACAATTGATGTTTTCAGAAAGTGACTAATTAGTGCAAAAAATCTCCCCCCAAACTCTGAGATACAGTTTTAATTCACTTTAAAACGATTTTCAAGCTTTTCGTTTGGATAAACCACGGAGTTAGAGAGGATAACTCCTAAGAAAAAGTTTCGTTTTTCATTAATATCTCGACAACCCCTGGTCTTAGATACTCGAAACTTGGGTTAAATTTATGGGGGGCTATTTAAAGGCTATCCACAAAATTTCATCAAATTTGATTCAGTCGTTCCCCCGTGATGATGAGACAAACGAAAATATCGTTTTTTACTAATATCTCGAGAACCACTGATTGTAGAAACTCCATATATGGACTAAATTTAATTTGAAGTGGAACTATTTCCAGGCAACCCACAAAATTTCATCAAATTCGGTTCAGCCGTTCTCCCGGGATGATGGGACAAACAGACAGACAGATTTTCATTTTTATTTATATAGATTGGGGTACTTAAGGGCCTTCCTGGGAACCCAGTATATTTGCCATTAAATTGTCCATATTGGACATTTTATATTAGGAGAATGTTCCTCAATCCTGATTTATATTTTTTTATTTTCTTATTCCTAGGAACCCAGTGTATTTGCTTTTAAATGTCCCATATTGGGCATTCTTATATTAAGAGAATGTTCTCCAATCCTGATTTATATTTCATCATTTCTTTATTCCGATACCTTTAACTACTAAATTTTAGAAATATGTTCTCTAGTATGCCATTAGGGAAAATCAATACGAGGGAATATAGCATGTTGTAAAAATAATGAGAATTCCAACTATTTTCTTTAAAATTTAATATTGAAGTTTCTGAAACTTTTAATTTTAATTTAAATGTGCATCTGAAGTGTTTAAATCCATTGTTATCTCCCATTAGGAGGATATAAATAGTAACAGGACTTAAGTGTCTGCTTAAAAGTGCATTGAGTCTGGAAAAATATTTTGCATTTCCTAAGATAAACGATGTTAACGGAAAGAAAGGCATTGGAAATCGATGCATATTCTCAGGCTTTATAATTAAAAATGGCTCAGAAGTAATTTCGAATAAAATTGCATTAGTGATGCTATTATACGTATAGACTGATATGTTTTGTTTGATTTTTCACAGGAAAGGAAGAATTACATGTTAGAGGATACGGATGGTTAACAATGGAATGATTGAAATAGAGTAATACATATAATACGATATAAAATACAGAAACTACACCACTAACTTTGAATTATTGTTTTTAATCTTTTATTTTTGAAACATATATAGAAGGCTCAAGCTAGTTAGGACAATAATGCGTTATAGTAGTGGTTCCCTAATTGTGCCACAAAGGACTCTTCGGAAGCATAAAAAAGAGGGCACTTTCACAAAAAGCAGTCTATTAGTTCTAGCGTACATTAATGCAGGTACTTTAGGTAGGGCCTATAAGATAAAAAAATGTCAATGGCTTCGATGTAAAATTATTTCTAAAAATGGGCTTTTTAAAATGGAAATTTTAAATATTAATTTAAATTATGTAGTCAGAAAATATTTAAAAGGTAAATTGTTGAAATACTTTTTAAATTAAAATATCTGAAAATATTAATTTATTTTATTTCAATATAATTGTATATACATACACGGATGTAATAGATTTTGTTTTATAATTATCAAATAAAGGTTAATTTACGGGTAGTATATAAAAAAAAATATTTATTTTTCTCCTTATATGCAATAGAAGCATAAGGGCAGTATACACTTTATCAAATTGCAGATAACATTTAAAATTATTTAAACTACAAACAATCATCTGGAAGAAAGCAATAAAAGTAAATAAAATAAAATCATTTGTGATAAATGAAAGTTAAAGTTAAAACAAATCACAATTGTAAAAGGCAAAGCAATTTAAAAAATAATTAAAACTTTAAAAAAAATCTGGCAACCTTAGTGCCAGCTGGATGTTGTATAGTGATGCTGCAAATATCAAAGTTTTTCGGTTATTTCATGTATTTGGAAACGTCAAGATCACAAACTACAAGCTCAGGCTGTGTTTTTCAGAAAAGTAAGATTATCTAAAACTCAATTCTCTCAGGAACTTAATTAATCTCAACACAATAAATTCACAAGATAAAATTATTTTGATATCTTTGCAAGTATTATTCCTCCGATGCTAATAGTGTAACCTAGTGGTCGTTTAAAATAGGTGTATCGTCTCAATTCATGATTTATTACACAATTGCCTATACTCGCGGCAAGGCTAACTTTAATAATTTATGGATATATTTAACTTTTATAATATATAACTTTAATACAATGATCTGCTAATGTGTTTTGCTCGCATACTCTACTTATGCTTACATTCGCTCAACTCAATGGTTCCCAAACTGTAGTCTCCACGGAACCCAAAAGGGCTTCGCAGAGTTTTATAAAAGGACACTTTCATAAAAATTAGTGCATTAGTTCCAACGTACAAATAGGCCTTATCAAAGCTCATATATTAAAAATGAAAAGGAGTCAGGCGCTTCGCTATTAAATCCATTAAAAAAACCTGATGTGCGCAGCACATGACTTTCCCTATAGACTTGAATTCATTTCCTTCTTTTTATAATTCATTAAATTGAATTTATTTGAACTAAAATAAGACACGTATAATTGTTTAAAATTACACAGAATTTGCAGTTTTACTTAAATTTTCGTTTTTATTTGGCGACAAGACATAATTTCAACGGCGACGTTGCAAAAATGCTAAAAACTTAAATATCTTAAAAACGGATAGTCCTAGAGTAAAGGAGTCGGTCTTATTATTTTCATAGTCAAACATTACGTGTGAAACTAGCATTTAATTGATACATTTGAGTATATGTAGTCTTTTATTTCAGATTTTTACAATTTTTGAGGGCCATTTTGCAAAATAAGGCAGGTTCAATTTTTCCGATTAGTAACTAAATATAATCAGCACCAGAGTAACTTACAAGCAACTTATCTACTAAATTTAGTGAAATGTTGTCGAATAGTTTTTGAACTATAATGGATACATACATTTCACAGACACCTAGACGTCACGCTAAAAAGAATATTTTCGTAGTTTAGAGGTCTCAAAACGTGTAGAACTCGAGTTCCGTTTTTTTGACACGATTTCAATGCTTTCCCTATGCATTACCCCGTATTGTAGGGAAAGTAAAAAGGACAAAATGTTTGGGAACCATTGCGTTTTAATATGCAACGTATTTAATATCAAGCGGGGTCTTGAGAAATCACAAAAATAAAAATATATTATATTCACCAATGTTAAATACATCGCTTTTCTTACTTCCAGAGGCTGAGTGATAATACTTTTTGCTGTCTAAAGGAATAACAGAATGTTCGAATCGCTAACATCCCAGTTATTTTTCATTTATTTAGAATAGATTTGAGAATTATGAATATTACCTTATATTCATGTCAGAGCAAACTTGAATATATTGCGGATGTTATGATTACTTTTTTCTTTATATTCCCGTATTTTGACATTGACAACACGGTTTCCATAGCAACATAATTTCTTTGAAATATCAATTTAGAATACTTTTTAATTGCAAAATAGAAAAATATAAATTCAATTTTAAATATTTATTTTAGAACTCTATTTATTTGAACTTAAATCATTGTATTTAAATAAAAATAATTTTTAATTTTAATAGCGTTTATTAGATGGACTATATACTTTTACTTGTATCACGTCAATAAACTAACTAAACGATTGAAAGTTTTTTTACGATGCCCTATGTGGAAAGTTCTGGAAAATGCAAGTGGTACCTGAAGCTCTTATCCTAGCTGCAAAATTCGAGAAATTTTTAGAACTTGCTAAAAGTCACCAAGTGGGTAATTTTCCGTTGCCGAGGTCAAGCAACCTAGATCTCCACATTATAACAATGGTTCTCTGTTGCGCATTCTTAACAATATAATGTAACTTTCGTTATATTCTTACGTTTCATTGAAGTCGCATATTCTTCCAAGATTTACTACCCGGCATCCATAGATGTTTCCGATGAAAAGAATTTTGCAATCTACATGGATATCCATATGTTATTCCACTCAGATTGTTTTAATCCTTGTAATAAAAATTCTATAAATGTCTTTTAAATTTGATAACTTTTATCATTTAAATTTTTAATAATCACTCCAATTTTATTGTTTTCCTGTTTTTATGTAATACAAAAGTCAACAACTTTGGTGAATTATTAATACTCAATTTTTAAAATCCAGCACACCAATTCTATTGTTTTCTAATTTCCATGTAGTACAAAAGTCGACAAATTTGGTAGATTTTTAATAGTCAATTTTTAATACTCAATCACTCCAATTCCACTGTTTTCCAGTTTTCATGTAATACAAAAGTCGTCAACTTTGGTACATTATTTAAAAGGTGGAACACAGGGTATACAGTAATAAATAAATACAAAGACAGGTCGATATCTCACGGCTTTTAATCGTGATATAGATTAATTGTTATTAGATTTTAGTGCAACACATTGTTCCTACATAATGCAATGACTTAACTGATTTCACAGTGAAATAATGATGTACAAGGTACGCAGCCTAATGTTTTTAAAATTGAATTTTATACTAACATTTGGCGTTTTCTGAATGACAACATATAAAACTATTTGAAAGTACCAAATTAGCTTATATTTCGTAAAATCTAATTTGATAAATGGACACCATTGACACCATCTGGTTTGTATAATTAATCAGTAATGGTCTGTATAATATGGTCTGTATAATCAATAATGGTCTGTATAAATCAGTAATGTTCTGTATAATAAATATGTTAATAATCAATTTATCGTTTGGCATCATTTTTGTTAACTTTTTATCCATTTTAAAAAATTCGCCAAGTTAGCAATATATCGCCAGTTACTCGGCAAGATCTTCCCATTTATCCCTCAAATTTATCACAAAAGTGTTACAGACAGAACGTTATGTATTTTATCAAATAACTCTATTTAATAAAACGTGTAATATATCGAGACTGGTTTAATCTGGTGTTCTAAAGTTTGTGTCATTCATATTCTAATGAAAAATTCCGTATAAATTTATTTTCTGTTCAGCATTATTAAATGTTGTCATGATTTTTTCAAAAATTCATGTGAAAATTGGGATCTGCCGAACAATCGATCATTTTTCAATCAATACGGTTACAATATTCACTGATTGTAATATTCGTACCAAATATTTTCGAAACGTTCCATTTGTTCGTGAGTTATCGTGTCTACAAAGTGACAGACATACACGCACTAATTTACATGCACATTAACATACATAAACATTAACGTGTATATACATTAACATATATAACCATTAACATACATTAACATACATGCACATTAACATACATTAACATACATACACACACACAGGTATCACTTCCAAAACTCTTTATTCGAGTTTAGCAAATGCTTGAAACGTGTGCTTCCGTTGAAATCTTAAATTCAAATTTTAGACGCTGTCACAATACTTTCCTTATACATTACACTATGTAGTATATAGGAAAAGTAATTTTTGTTTGTTATTTTACACAACGAATTGAAAATAAATCTTTTTTACTAACACTACATGGCCAACATCAAATATTAGCAGAGTAAAACAATGTAGCTATAATATTTCATATTTGAAATCCCAATTGAATTCCTTCTGGTGACAAAATGTCAAAGTTCATTAACAAAATAAGTCCCGAGAAAATTTATTTCTCATAAGAAGGTCAACATTTTTCATTTAGTAAAAAATTTTATTTTATTTTTATCTTAGTGAATTTAAATGATGAATAGACAGGAAACTCTCCAACACAAAAAGTGCATTAAGATACTTCCGTATTTCAAGATGCATAATTTAAGAGTTCTGTTTTTCACTTTTTATTAAAACAAGAGTGTTTGAAACTTAAACGAAAATAAATTATACGAACATGTTCCTATGATTTTACGTAAAACAGATTACTTTTCAGAATAATGCAATATAGAATTATTTAAAATTCGTAAAATGTTGACACTATTTTCCTTTGGTTAATTTCATTGTAAAAAAATTATGTTTGAAACACAAATATCTTACATAATAAAAGAAATATATGCGCGAGTGTCCGCCTGTGTCGTTTGTAGCGGAAAATCGCTGTTTGGAGCAGCTGCAAAGTTTGGCACAGAGAAGTATACTACTCGGGGAGATTTTTAAAAAATTCAAATTAGCCTTTTCGTTATTTTATGTTAAAGAGCGAATGTGAGAAATTTCCACACAAATCTGTTCCTCAACGCTCAAAATATTATGACAGAATTTCCATCTTGAAATCACCGGAGAGATCAAGTTCTTTTTAACAGTATTTAAGCCGGATCCGTAAGCCAATTTCTTTATATTTTATAATTTTAAATAAATCGATAGATTATGTTTATGTAATTTGATCCTGCATCTTAAAATGGAAGATTAACAAAATTTTATAGTGTGGCAAAAATGTGGTTTTATATCTTCGTATACAAATGTCTTTTTTAATTACTCTATTTTCTGATTTTCTGTAAAAGTTCAAGCTAAAGCATAAAAGATTTCCTTTGTCAAAGGGCTTTATTCTTTGGGTCGCCAATTGCTTTGCACTGCACGTTAAAACTAACATCACAACCTGTCCGCTGCTGTTGTAAGCAGTGACGTATTTATCATTTAATTATTGTCAGATTTTCAGGCATTCTGGGCAGACGATAAAGGTAACATAGCAGAGGGGTCGTGATGACGCCTTTTGAAACATTCATGGAATGATTTCAATTAATACTGATGAGTCAATTAATACAGATTCTTCATTGATGTACTATGTTAGGTTCGGCCCAGTGATCTATAAGTTGCCAAAGATTCAGTCTTCTAGGTCAGAAAGGGCTTCTGGAGCATCTGAATACACTTTCCGAAAAAAAAAAAAACCTATTTTACCTATCCTTGAGGAATACACCAAAATCCCGGTTAAGTTTTGTCCTATGGTCGATACAATAAGTGTGCAAAGATTTAGCCTTTTTGATTACCTGGCGTTTCTGGAGCGTTTGAAAAGTCGGTTCGGACCCTCATTTTCTCCACCAAAGTTAAATAGAAAATGCTGTTGAGTTAGCTTCTGTACCACAACCCGTCAGCCTCCTAAGGCATTGGTGGATCATCCGGAATGTCTGCATAGACAAAAACATGTTAAACACGATTGCCAGTTACATATAATGATAGGAAAGTGATTACTTCATTCAATTCCTTTAGATCAAAGGAGATAGGTACGATTTCTTCAACCATCTGATTTTTTTGTCATAGAATGACTATTTGTAAGTGAGTGACTATCGTAGTACCATATTTATCGTACTAGTCGAGAAAAAAAAAATTCTTTATTTTCATAAATCGTAGGGCCATTGTCAAAGAGAAATCGTGTGTTTTCTCTTAGTGATCCCCTTTATTTGTGGTGTTTTGATTACTGAAAGCCATTAGCAAGATCTCGGGTTTCAACCTGAAGTTGGGCCACATATCTCCACTGGTATAGCCCTCTATGCATTCAGCAACAAGGATGATATTTGCCTTTTATATTTGGATGCTTGTTGCTGTCCCTTATCCCATTTGCCTAGAACAAAGCCAGAACACGCTCATAAAATAGAAGTACATGGCAAAGTGGGAGAGATAACAGCTTTTGTTGATCCTAACAACTCGGGCACACCA
This sequence comes from Amaurobius ferox, assembly GCA_951213105.1. Lineage (NCBI taxonomy): Eukaryota > Metazoa > Arthropoda > Arachnida > Araneae > Amaurobiidae > Amaurobius > Amaurobius ferox. Next base: position 181,135,087 of record OX578133.1, on the reverse strand, counting down.
TGGTAGAAGCTTAACTTTGCCTCATACCACATGCTGTAGAGAGGAACTCAGTCATTGTGTTATCCACAAGGACAGTAGCTTTCTTTGCCTGCTCATCCCACTTCGGAAGGAATTTTGGACTTACAAATCTAACATGCCTATACTCCGCGTAGACAGTTTCGGCGGTGTTTGGATCGAACTGGGTTCTTCCTGTGAATTCTAGAGCTGCAAAAGCAATGTCTACTAATAGGAGAGCGACTATACGCTATCGATTGAAAAAGTTTGCAGAGCCTTTAGCAGAAGAAATTAGAATTCCTAACTAGAAAACGAAGTAAAGTAGGAGAAAAATTTCCAGTACAAAGGTGTAGAATGTTCTCTATTTAGTGCACAAAGATGCGCGCTTTGCCCATAAGATGTGCACAGATAATACAAATTAATGACAGCGAAAAAGAATAATTATTGTATTGAATCCTTTTTCTACCAAATTTATACTATAAAAGGGATAATTCTAAATAAATCAAAATTAGCTCATTATACAGACCATTATTTTTTCATGAGTATTTTTCGTTATTTTTTTCAGAAGTACTTTAGTATAATGAAGCATTTCCTTAATGATTGTTTTTCAGTGACATATTGTATTATCGTCTATGTACATGTTATGTGCAAACCACATGCCTTTCCATATCAAATGAAGATCGCTCTGCAACTTTGTAATTGGAAATCTCTATCTTATTTCGTTTCTAGATAGGAATTTTAACTTCTTCATTTTGCTATACAGGTTTTGCAAACTTTTTCAGTCGGTAGCACATAGATAGTCGTTTTTCTAATGAATCCATCTTTTGCAAATCTAGAACACTTCAAATTTAAAGGGATGCAGAAAGACTTATGAGGGCACCCCGTATAATTTTATGAGGGCACCCCGTATAATTTTATGAGGGCACCCTGTATAATTTTAGTTAATGTTTTAAATTATTACCATAATGCATATTTATAACCATAATAAGAAAATGTGAATTATTAACAAAAATTAAACATGTTTGACTTGAATTTATTATCATAGCGTAAAAGTTGGTATTTTTGTTACTAATTGTTTACCATAAAAATAATTTGAGAAAGCGCACCACAACGTTAAGATAAATGTTGAAAAATAAATAAAGGCATGGTTCTTTATTTATGAGCGTAGCGATAATTTGAGATGATCGACGATAGTTCTAGTTAAATTTTTCTAAATAGTTTTTGCAGATACCAAGGACATTTTTTGTATCAGTTATTGATGACAAAAAATTTTGCCACACAATTGGTTTTACGAAAAAAATTTCCTTGTCATATCTATTTCTTAGGATCTGTTATAGATAGAGCTCAGATATTGAATGATTTAGACTCAGCATCACAGTTTGGAAAGTAAGTGTGTGTGAGTGGTGGGGTTCATTAAAGATTTTGACTTCAGGTTCAAATATTTTCATTTTAATCTAAAAATCGTTTTTTTTTTTAAGATTTACTACAGATAGAGCTTAGATGATAATTGATCTGGATTTAGCATCAAATTATTATAGAAGTATGGCAGCTCATAAGTTTTTTTATTTCCTGTTTATTTTCCACTTCCGATTCAAAAAAATTTTTTTAAACATCTTTTTCTCAGTATGAGCTTAGATAATGAGTGATATGGATTTAGCATCAAATTCTGAAGGCGATAAAAGTACGCTGGAGATGTCACTTATTCAAAACGAATCTTACTATTCAAAAATTTACATTTTCTTTGAACCACTTATTTCTCGGAATCTATTATGGACAAATCTTAGATGATTTAGATTATCACTGATATGTTTTAAGTATCAAATTCCTAATGAGAATAGGAGGTTCACTAAGGATATCTTTTCCCGGATCTTCAGCTACTTCCGGTTCAAACAATTTTATTGCAGCATCTATTTCTCAAGATCGTCTATAGATAAAGCTTTTATGATGACTGATATGAATTTAAAATTAAATTATTAAATTCCGGAGGAAGTAGGTGGGATTTTCTAAATATTTCCACTTTCTTTTCATTTGTGTTTCATAATAATTTATTTGAAACATCTATTTCTCAAGATTATCTAAATATCTTAGATGTGGCCGATAGCTTAGATAATGACTCGATTCAGCATTGGATTGTAGAAGGGACAGGAAGCTAGCTTCATTAGGAGAGCTATGATTCCCATTTCCGGTTCTGGAGATGTTTCACAACAAGTTTTAGATTACTGAAAATATAAGTGTATCAACATTCATAAAATGTAGCTTATAATTAGTTCAAAAGGAAACGGGAAGACTTTTGTACATATTTATCAAGCATCACACAGAGTTAGGAATATTAGCATCCTCTTTTAAAAACTCCGCTGTTTGTATTTGACGCTAAAAGAAAGGTAAAAAGAATAAAAAAACTACTACAAAAGATAAAAAAACTGCGTAATCCCATTTCTTGGACGCGTTCCCGTAATAACTAGCTTGCGCTGGAGTGTGATGGAGAAAGGAAAAAAATATAAGCCTCCAGACTCTAGTAATGTAAACATTATTGCTACAGCAGTATGAGAGAAACGAAACGAAATGAACATGTAATTGTTCCGTCTTAAAATTTACAGTTTTTACTTTAGGTGCAAAAGATTTTTCCCTTAAATAATATCATTTATACATTAAGATTTAGTAAGCAAATATTAAAAATGGGTCAATTACAATACGAAAGTATGCATATAATTGCGTTAATAACACTGCATGAAATTATTTTCGCAACATTTGCACACAATAATAGCTTTGCATTACGAGAATATCATGCAAATAATATCGCATACGGAAAAAGTATTCCAGCAATAATTTTCTTAATGTAAACCACTGGTCTTCTAACTTTTATGGACCATTGGTCACATTTAAGGCAGTTGGATGCACGCCGCCACATATGTCAATACGCACATATATAACTACATGTACGCAAGTAGAATCACCGCAATCAAACTAGATCACTATAAAAATGACTCGTGACATTATCTCCAATATACTTTCTTTATGAAGCTAACAAGCTACAAGCTTTCTTTATCTGTCATCTACCAAAAGCTTTTAAAATTTAGTGTTGCTAGTCTGTATACGGAGATTTAACAAAATAGGCAAACATTTAGTAACGCTAAGACCCACAGTTTTCTTATGGTAGATAAATATGCAATTTAAAAACTTTATAAGTAATTTTATAAAACACATTAAATAAATGAAAATTTCGTGTAAAAGGGGTGCTTCTGTAGATGATAACTATAATCCAGTAAGTGATCTGCTCTGAATGATAACGGCTTACAAGAAATTGATAACGGCTTGAAGGAGGAAAACCGCTGATGGTACCAAATCCTAAATATCCCCACAAATATCTCTCTTCTTTAATTATCCGTCTCGTGACAAAACAATAATTGTGGGGAAAGTGTTATGTTACTGAGGTCTCTATGTTAGTTTCGAAACACATTTAAAAAATATCTGCCGAAAATGCAAATTAAAATTATCAATCATACTAAAACACACATGATACATGAAGATAAAAAAATACCGTAGCTTAAATCTTTTTCAGGTGATGCACCTCTACTGAAGTTCGTTTTTTATTTTCCTGACAATTCTTCAAAAGATAAATATTATTACTTTCCTTATATACATAATGTATAAGGAAAGTATTGTGACGGGGTCGAAAATTCGAAATCGAGTTTTCGACGGGAGAGCACGTTTCAAGCATCCCTGATCACGAATCAAACATTTTTGAAGTGATGTTGTGTGTGTGTGTGTGTGTGTGTGTGTGTGTGTGTGTGTGTGTGTGTGTGTGTGTGTGTGTGTGTGTCAGTGAGTCTGTGGAGACGATAACTGACGAACGAATGGACCGATTCGAACCAAATTTGGTACAAAAATCACAATCCGTAAACACTGGAAGCCTATTGTTTTTATGCGTAATCGAATGTTCAGAACCCCCCTAAATTTTCGAATAAAATTTTGAAAAAATCGTCAAAAAATCAAAACTTCTAATAAAGTTACGCAAATAGACATTTCTTATGTAATTTTTCATTAGAAAACGATTAACATAAATTTTAGAACGCTAACATGAACCCTTCTCTAGATATTGCACATTTTTCAAAAAAATTATTAAAAAGTCATATAAAATGAAAAAAAAAATTCCTATTGAGAAACATGTTCACTTTTCATATGTAATACCATGCGATAAATTGGGTGACATCATTTTCGTGGATCTAGCTCGTTCCATTCATGAAAACAGATACTTTCAGTAATACTTTTGTATTTGAACGCCAATAGTAATTTATCTGCTGTAAGAACAACTTTTTTCTTCGTCCATAACGCTTGGCGAGATTTTGGCGGAATGTCGCCAACTTGGCAACTTTTTGAAATGTTGCCAAATTAACGAAAATATCGCCAAATAGATAAAAATGACGCTAAATCAATGAAAATGACGACTAATTGTCGAAAATTCAATATCTTGGAATGAATATTAGTATCTACTATAAGAAAAAGCTATTTTTTTACTGTAAAAGTAGTAAATTCATTACATTATATAAGGAAAGTCATGTGTTGCCCACATCAGATTTTTTTTTTTATTTCTTCAAATATAAATCTTACAGAAATGTAGGAGCCGTGGTTTATATATTGTTGAAACCACACTTAGTGCCTTTTAAAAGACTAAAATGTCTTTAAATTGCTATTACCGTCTTTTAAAAGACTAAATAGTGGATTAAGGAAAATCTGGTGTAAAAACTTAGTATAATTAGAAATTCTAAAATTTTATTGGATCAACATTAATTAAATGTTCTTTGGTCTTAGCTATAACGGCACGTATTTCAAAACACAGAAATATTTTTTGAAGCATTAGATAATGAAATATCAATTCTGAACTAAAATAGGCGTTTACTTATGTAAAGAATTGAAATAACAGTCGTTATGCTATCAAACTTCAACTTCATTTGACGTTATTGCTATTCATCACCATTGATAAAGTCGAAAGTTTTCTGTGCAATATTTTAGGCAATATTCTTATCCAAGTTAACACGTATTTTGTCACGTTTATTTCTAATAAACAATTGTATATGTCAAAGTAGGCGAATGAGTAAGTTTACCTTAAAAGCTGCAGTATAAAATACAAGGAAATTCAGAAGAATGCCTTCTACTATTCAAAAAAAAAAAATCCAAACAAATGCAGTTACGGAAAATTATCACTGCATTTTCAGCCGAAAAAAATATGTTTTCATTTTTACTTCCAAAATGTACCTTATATATTCAAAAATTTCTGGACGAAATTTTAAAACTGTAGATAAATTATTAAAAAAATCCTTACAACATGTCATTTAAATGCCGTTGCTAATATCATGTGCTACAATGTTTAATCGTCTATTTTAAACTTGTAATTTATTTTCTACTCAGAAGAATAAGATGCCACTGTAGTGTAGCATTAAAACTGTTGTTACGTTTTATTATGCCTGAAAAGCGGAAGTCTAGAAATCATGGTTAGATGATGGCTTCTCCATTATAGAGAAGTCAAGTTCAAATTCAATATAGAAACTATTGATGAAAACCCAGGAAACTACAAAAATGGTTATTGGATAAGAGTCTGAAAGTATAGAAAATATGAGAGTTTTTAAAGGTTATTTTCAGAAAAAGACGAGCTACTGCAAAATATAAGAAGACTTGTCTGCTTATTAAACGGTCTAATCTTCTGAGAGAAAGTGCCTCTAAAAAATAAGTTACTTAAATTTCAGGATAATTTAAAACTAATATAAAAGTATAAAAACTAGGAACAATATGTTGTTTGCTTTTTATTCAAATCCAAATAATCGCTATGGACTAATTTCAGAACTGGTGGTTCTCCTATTTGTGTTTCTTATTCATTACACTTACTTCTAAACCTACTACTTTGCAAATACTATTATTTTGACTAGAATTTTGTTCTAAAGATAATGAGTATATGCTCCATGATTATAAGTATCGAATTTCAATTGAACAAAAACATGATTTAAAAAAATATATCAAATAATATTTTAGCTATTTTTTTTACCCTTTTCTATAGATTTTCAATATTTTATTTTTTTAAAGTATTATATTTATAGAAAAGTACATACCTATAAGTATTTATATATGTTGATTGACAAGTATATCATCATATATAAGATTAACATAAGTATTTATATATGTTGATCGATTTATATATATTTATATATGTTGATCGACATTTGAAAAAAAATTCAGTCCCGTAAACCTAACTATGAGGAAAGAGTAGCATTTAAAATAAAGCACTTATTTTAGTTAGAATGAAATCAAATTTTGTATTTGAAAAAATGTTTGTTATATGATTGGCTAATTTATTTCGTTACATAAAAATATGCATAAAATGACTTTTCACGTGGCATGTTTAAGAATAATCAATTTTTTATTTTAATTACCCTGCGGGCTGGTCAAAACGGCCGCCATTGTTGCAATATAGCCAGTTTTTTTCTTGTAACAACTTAAAAAATGATCAACATTCTTTAAAATATACAAGTAACACGTGTTCCCAAGGATCTGAGAGAACAAACAACACGTGTGGATACATCTTGATCACTGACATTGAAGACGGTGGTGTTTGAATCACTTGCAAATCTTGCGTCACCAAACAAAGTACTCTACAGATATTTAAAAGAAAAAAACTGCTATTTTTATGATCCTGCGCAATCATTTACTCGATTTTTAATATAATATTTCCGTGAAAAAGTTTGAATATTTACTTTGTTTTAAAAAAAGTTTCATCTCTAATATTTTAAAAAAATTTACTAAAACTGCGAATGATTCAAAACGGTTCACTTTAGCACCTTGCAAATGGTTACATTAGCTTCCTTGGGAAAAACATATAGAATGAATTCTAGCGTGAGCAAATTAAGTATGTTGAATTTATAAATTTAATTTCAAATATTTAAAAATGAGAGCCTGGTTGGTAGCATAGCCACTATTTTTCACGGGGACAACCTTAGAAATTTTAAAGAAGTTATAAAGAAAGTAGTATAAAAATGTAAAGAAATTTTAAAAAAGGTATAAAATACATTTGGTTTTGCAGGATACGAGGGTGCAGGTGAAGTCCCTTTGCCTCCCCTACTAATCTGTGAGATTTTGGAGAATCCTGGGGATCTGCAGAATTACAATTGAGCATGTACCAGTATTGTGTAAAATTTGCTTTGAATATTCTTCTTAAACAGATTGTCTTAAAAGTAGCATAATAAACTGCTCTTAGAAAAACAGATTTTTTCCCCTAAGATTTTAAATACAGTCACGATAAAAATATTTTTTCACAAAAAGAAATGTTTCTAAAGAGTCAATTGGCGGATCGTACAAAATCAGGCGCATGGGGTGGGTGGGTGGGATCCTACGTGCCGCGGATTGAAAACCGTTGATGTACACTCTTCTTTCCCAATAGGAGTTGGAAGATAAAACGAAAAAGAGCCACACTCCAGCTTCGTGTGGATTTTTAAATATTCTATTTTAGAAATACACCCATGTTTGTGGTTTAAATAAAATTATTCTTTCGCTAGGTATTAATAATAAAATGCCTGCTGTGGTAAGCACATGACTTTCCCTACATAATGCAATGACGTTACTGCTTTCAATACAAAATAATTATTTATAAATTCGTAGCGTCATTTTGCCAATTTGATGATATTTTCAAAAAGTCACGAAGGTGTTGTGAATTCAACAAATTAGTAACCAAGGTCGCAAAATTTATCATCAAGTGTTACATATTCAACGGTACTTAATACTTTTCAATTTCATGTGTTTTTTAGATTTTCTTTTTTGAAAAACCTGCAATATCCACAGAACAGTTATATATCCGCAATATATGCAATATCCGCAGCTAATGTTCTAAAGTTTGTGTATGTCATTTTATAATACAATATTGAGTATGAAATGAGGGTTAAGTTAACAGTATTGAATATCCTAATGTTTTTTGATTTTTCAAAACAGTCGAAAATTCTCCCGACCTTTTGATGGCGTCCCAATCCAATAGGATATTAATATTCACTGATCGTAATCATCGTACAATTTTTTTAAACACTCCATTCATTCATGAGATATTGTTTCCACAAATTTACGGATACACACAGAGAAAGACATCACCTCAAAAACGTTCGATTCGATTCGAATTCAGGGAATCTTGAAATGCTCTCTTTCATCGAAAACTCGAATTCAAATTTTGACCCCGTCATAGTTTTCCCTATATATTATACTATCAATGTATCTTGGGAAAATAATACATTATACTTCTATGTATGTAGGGAAAGTGAAAAAGGAAAACGCACCAAATATAATATGGATATATACATGCAATACTATGCATATTTGCAAATTATAATTTTGAAAGTAAAACTGGGTATGTATGAAAATAATTATTTTAATAACTTAAACTCTATGATCATAAAAAAATGAAAGATGATAAAACAAAGCAAATGAACGTCTACAATTTATTTAGAAAATTAAAGCTTGTATTCAAGAAATTTATCTTACATAATAAAGAAAGAAATGTGTGTGTGTGTGTTTGTGTGTACGATCTGTAGCAAGGGATCTAAGCATCGTACAGCCATGAAATTTGGTACTCATGTGCGTCTCGGAGTCTGCAGTGCACCTAGGCCGCATTAAAAAAAAAATTCAAATTGTTTTTTTTAATTATTTTATGTTTTAGCACGATTTTCACACAAAGCAATGCCTTATCGACCCAAAATACTGTCACAGAGTTTCCATTTTAACACCATCGGAAAGACGGACATTTTTTCTTTTAAACAAACTTTGAATGAAATCCGTACTATTAATAGATGAATTTTCGTGAGTTTTAAAAAATATATACTTCTTGAGTTTTGAAAATGCGCCTTATTTTAAAATTGCGATTTAAGAAATTGACAATCCAATGCTCATAATTTAACAACAGCTCCTTTTAATATTACAGACAGCTCCAAAATAAAAAAAATCTGAAGTCATCCGCTCATTAATTATAATTTTGTATGGCATAAATATATCGCTAATTTATAATAAATTGTGGACTTCCGCAAAGTATATCGAAAAATTAAATTCCTTCGCATACACACATGAACACCGATAGGCGGATGCGTAGGCCGGATAAGCTGCATATCGATATTATGTAAGTAGCCGACACTTGTTTTAGACCCGGACAACGTTGGGTGCATTTGTTAGTCCATAATATTTTTACTTACCGCTAGAATTTAATATGCAAGAAATAAAAATAGATGCAATAATATGCATATATGCATATAATAATTAGTAAAATAATATTGCATATGCATGGAATAATAATCGTCTGGGTCTAAACTCTATAATCACCACTGGTGATAAGAAGAAAAATCTGATGTGGGCAGCACATAACTTTTCCTACAGACTCAAATTCATATTATCTTTCCTTCTTTCACAGTTGAATTTAATTAAACAAAATAAGACCAATATAATTATTTAAATTTAACTGAATTTGCGGTTTTACATAAATTTTTGTTTCCATTTGGCGGTTGAATATATTTTTAAAAGCGGCATTGCAAAAATGCTAAAACATTAAAATATCTCTGGAATGGTTAGTCCAAAAGTTATGGAGTTGATCTTATTCTTTTCATCGTCAAAAATTACGTATAAGATAAGCATTTAATTGGTACATTTGAGCATACTTAGTTTGCTATTTTAGATTTTGATGTTTCTGCGGGCCATTTTGTAAAGAAGGCAGGTTATATTTTTCGTGCCTATTATATTATATTTTTCATTCGTATATTTAGTGTGCCAAAATGCAATCAGCACATGTGTGTCCCCACCAAGGGACATGTTTAGAAAATTTTGTGAAATTTAGTAAATTAATTTTCCAGGTAAAATAAATTGTACAGACAGGCACATGCAGAAGTCACTTTAAAAATGGGTTTTTCGTGTTCTCGAGTGCTCGAAACGTATAGACCCTTCGAAAACTCGAGTTGCGAGTTTCGGCACGATTCCAATACTTCTTCTACACATTACCATATATTGTAAAGAAAATAAAAAATATATGAATGTTTTATTTGGAATTCTAAATCTTATATTTTATAAATACACTAATTATATTTTTCATTGCATTTAAATATTTTATCCTCTAGAAATGAATAAGCAAACATTGGTAACTCATCAGTTACATTATATATCCAATGACAAAAATGATAATGCATTTCAAATTGGAGCATTACCGCTTTCCTGAATTTCATTTGCAATATCAGTGGCTAAGAAGATGTCATTAACAAAAAAACAAAAAAAACAAAAAAAAAAAAAATGAAGAACCTAAAAAATAAAGTTCATTTTTTTCACAAAATCCAATTAATTTTCTCTTTTATTGAATCCCTGACTGTTATCAAGATTCAATTACGGGTAACTGAATACGACGTTTGCATGCATTGTTGATATTAAACTCATTAGTCGCTTTTCTGAAAAAGTGCTTAACTTGTCAAAGTTTTTATATAAATCTAAAATGCTTAGTACTTATGATATTCAGACAGTAAATTATGTTAAAATTATTTTCTGAACTAATGTGTAAGAAATTAAACATTTTCAGTCTGCATATCTCATTTCCACAAAAAGTTTATATTAAAATATCAGGATTATATTATCCCCGCACTAGTATTTTAAATCATTTGCTTTTGTAATTATTCGTTATCATTTTCATATTTCAATTATCATTAGTATTTAATACTATCAGCATAACATAGCTAATACTACTGGTATTTTCTATATAAATTACCTTCCTTATATACAGGGTTTCTAGGAAAATCCTTAAGCACCCCAATAATTTTGTAAGGAGAGGTTCATGAGTGTACGCGTTAGATCTACCTATAGTAATGTGACTACGCCCATTTGAATAAAATTGAATACAGCTCTCCTAGCGTAGAATTAAAAAGTTAGGATAACAAAGCGAGATAGACGGAAAAAGCCAATTAAAAAGTTGTAGGGCATTGCATAATGAGTAGGAATTACCATCAAACTGTTACAGGAGTCATTACTGGCCCACAATGGTTATTGGCGAACGGCTGTTATATTCAGGAATGCTAAAATAAATGACCCTTATAAGCACAAGAATCTAATGTACAACCTGTTCAAAATGTCCTTATTTAGCAACAATGCACGTTGTACGCTTGAGTTCGAGAAAAAACAGTACTTTGACAATAAATAGTCTTTGACAATAGTATAGACGTCACCGTGTCATAGGCCCTGATGACACGCTTTGTAACAGATATTTATCGTTTTCCATACAAGCGTTTCGTTCATTCCTGGTGTCGAAAAGTATAATTAGTTATGATTTTAAAAGTTATTTTAACGTTTGTAAAATATCTACTAATTGCTTCGCATTCATCATTTCGATCTAGCATGCAATGGCGAATCCTGCGGTATGGCTAGTATGGCGGCACCAGGCCTTAGAAATTAGAGGTAGAATGAAAATAAAATCTTCTGCATTCAACAAAAAATTGTAAGATTTTGCGTGGATAATTTAAATTAGATGTTTACATCTGTAGGCTAAAGAAACCGTTTATCAGCATCTGCCTCCATTCACGGCTTTTAATCCATTCAATGAAGCGAAGCGGAGAATGTGGAGATCTATTGTGATATTTTAGAGAGGCGACGTAATTTCTACCAAACCTTGAACTAAATTGTTACTTCTGCGTATGTGGCTCTATAACAAAGGGATTCGCAGTTCGTCAAGGTGTCACGCCATGCGATTGAATTTCAGCTCTACTGAATCTACGGATAGCTGGTAGTGCTCGTGGGTAGATATTAGTTTTTGCAGCGTTACAATGTTATTTGTTTAGCTACGGTTTTGGTGATGGTAATGCAGCTTAATTTTTTCCCCCTGCTTTTTTAAAATCTCTAACTGGAAGAAGAGTTTGTGCTAGATCGATAAATGCATTACACAAGAACTATTATGAGCCAACGGCTCTACCGTGCTGAAAACACCGGTTCTCGTTAGATCACCGAAGTCAAGCAGCATCGAGCGCGGTTAGTACTTAGGTGGGTGACCACCTGGGAACTCCGCGTGCTGTTGGCACATTTCGGGCGCGGTAGACTGGTGGTTTGCGCGCTGGATTTGCACGCTGCCACAACTGCCGCCGTGTTCATGCGGAGTACGATCACGTTAAACATGTGCGTCTGTAAGTCCCTCCGAGAGGTTGGTGGTAGGGGAAGGAGAGTACGGTCCCTGTGGATGCCTCCCCCACTGGGTTCCGGTTTAAATTGGGTGGCACTTCCCGGCCGTCCAAACGGTTACCTTACACCTTACTGGTAGGTCGGACGGTCTGGGTCTCAAGAACTATTATAAAGACCCTTTTCAATTCAGAAATTTAGTAAATAAGATAAAAATAATAGGTCCATAATTAATAGGATACAAAAATCTGAACAAATGATTTTACTGGCCTTTCTTACTTTTTTCTAAAAATGAGAATACTTTCAGGTTTTATAATTTAAAATTTTCACAATTTTAATTGTTTCAGTGAAGAAGTTTAGAATTTAAATTTTAATAGCTGTTGGAATTAAATTCAACATTTCACCGAATATGGGCACATTTTTGGTATTTTTGACGAATGCTCGGCAAATTTCGTTATTTTTTTCGAAATAAAATTCCTACCTTAGTTTGAATGAAGGATAACACAAGATTAGTAGCATTAATTTTATCATTACTATTTTCGCCTTTAAATCACTTAAGTATAGCAATGCGATTTACAATACGGAGGGAGTAATACGCATTTCCGCATGACTTATATTCTAGATAAACATTCGCTACTACTGGCATGGTCACTTTACTAGAATAGATAGATCTAACGTAACGTGTAAACTCATGGACATTTCGCTACGAAATTATTGGGGTGTTTAAGGATTTTCCCTAGGAATCTTGTATAAACTATAATTTCATATTTTGTAAAATATCCAGATTTCTGTGGATTTACACATTTGCAGAATCGTAGGAAGTTATTAGGTTCTCACTGGCGTAACATACCTGTGTGCGTTCGTGTATGTTTTCGTGTGCTTCTGTATCATAAATAATATGCTTAGTATTTTCATAAAATTACAGATAGGTAATTTATGCATTATGTTCTGGTGTCGATTATATTTCGGTGAATGTCAATCGAATAGGTCTTTTTAAAAATGAGCCTCCCCCTCCTTCACAAAAACCAAATTAAGCAGAGGAAAAGTATAAACATATTTTAACAACATCGAGAAGCAAAAATTACTGTATAAAACAGCATACAACTGTTTCGAGAATGCGTTTTCAATTATCTTTCATTAATGCTAGAAATACCTACATACACGAAGTGCGAAAGCCGAAATAGAGACCAAAATGTATATATACTGAACACTGTCATAGATAAGAAATCAAAATCCACGAAATATAAGCGTTGATAGATCCGATCCAGTGCCTGGAAAACAAAATGCAGAATAATCATCATCTCAGTCAATCAAAATAAGATCCCAAATAACAGAAATTGGAGTGTCATAAAACACAAGAAGAGTGTCCGTAGAAGACAGGCAGAACCTCAATATGATAAAACACGTCTGAACAAGAGGAAGCATGTTTCTACATGACTGAATAAATTTAAGTCCAAATGTAACAGATGGAAAATTAGAGTCCCGTAAAAATGGAAAATAAAAACAATACAATTAAAAGCCGCCATATCAAGCAGTACAAACAATTAAGGAGTACTGGTTAAAACAATACCTGAAGTATTATAATTCTTATAAATGTGATAGCTTCTAAAAGTCAGAATCAGAGATTGGTGCAATTTGAAGCATTTTTTCCCGAAGTTTTGCATTTATTCCACTCTAAATTTAAATTTTTGAAATATTTCTTATCGTTCAAATATAACATCCGGCAAACGCCTCCAAAATAGCAGAATTAATTCAACACATTATCATGAGCGACTGCGTATATTTATGCACTGTTTCACTGGAATGATATGTCCCTTGATAATTTCATAGAATATATTTGGTAACATTTATTATCATAGAGAACTTTGTGGAAATTGGTGCAATTGTATATTCAGATAATACAGAAAATAATTTCAGTTTAATACCGTATTCCTCGGAATTATTTGTTAATTTTAAATAAATTTACTATAATTTTAATATTAAATTCCATGCATTTATTATAAGTGTGTATCCACAGTTTTTAAATGAATTATAAATACGGAAGTTTGTGGTGACTGATGCCTGAATTGATAAGTAATTTTATATTTACTTATCTACTTTGGCGCAATTTTTATAGAAGTTGATTTATTGTCTAAGAACCAATCTAAAACGGTTACACATATACTTGTCGTACCATAAGCCTTTGGGTTGGTTGTGTGGTCTGGGCCTTCAATATATACTTGTCGAAACCATAATTTGCTCTTCGATATAATTTGAGCTTCAAGAGAAAAGCGGTAAATATGCGAAAAACATACTTGTTTGTGAAAAGTCGATCTAGCATAAAATAAGGGTAAAGATGTTTGGAAAAACTGTGGAACTAGCGATAGCAATTCTTTAGAAAGTGTATGTAATGCAACATGATGGCACAGATGCTGAATGCTAGAAATCCGCATATGCTACACTCATGTCCAAAAGTTAAGCAACAAACAGAAAAATTAGCATATTCGGCGAAAGAAACAAGTGTAGCCACAAAATTTGCATACCTGACAGGCGCACACACACGGAAACTCTAGCCCGCTGAAAAATTTTGCAATCCAACATCTTTTAGTAAGGGAGAAAAACAGCCTGTTTTGTGAAGAGCTTGTATCTCCGCGTTACGGCAAACGTCAGCAGGGCAATCTCATAGTCTAGATCTGTTTTTTCTCAATTACACACCACGACTAGTCCATTCGCTAGATGATCTGTCTGTCTTACACCAGACCGTGGATAAAAACAATGCTCGTTCCTCTTAGAGCTCCTTCAAACGTGGGAATCTCCAAACGAATATACATACGAAATCAATTTCTACTCACGAACCGAAACTTTATTCTGCTCTACTACAGGATCGCAGACACTTTAACCGACCCCGGATTGGTCGACATAACCAAACCATTCAGAAGTTGTTAATTCGAAGTGAATCATCCCTTATAACGTAAACTGAGATAAATCATAAGCAAAAGTTATATACAAATATATATATATATATATATATATATATATATATACATGTATGTATGTGCAATATCATCATTAAGGGGTTATGATTTCCGACAGAGAAGGATTGAAAATATAATATCTAACAAGAAAGATCAATCATGCTTAAAGCATTGATTATGAAACACTTTCCAACTTTATTTAAACATCTCTAAAATGCAATACATTCCTAAGTAATATTTTAAAACTTATCACAATACTACATTAATTTATTATATTTGAAAACTTAAACCTTCAACGAAAAAAAATGAACTTCATTCAAATCACTGGATGATTGCATTGAAATATAAATGACTGCATTGAAATATAAATTGCCTGGTTTAAACATCTCTAAAATGCGATACATTCCTTGGTAATAATTTTAGAATTATCATACTACTACGAAAATTTATTATATTTGAAAACTTCATCGAAAACAACTGGCATTCATTCAAATAAAGTCATAGAAAAAATAACACGCCTAACTCTCTCTATAAAAGCAGCATTCCATTCATAACATTTTCCCAATCATTTCATCCATCACAGTACTAAAATAATTTATTTTATTTAAAAACTTAAGACCATGGAGCTACAAGTAATTAAACTCTATGCTTAAAACTTCATCGAAAAAAATCGTCCTTCTCTGTGTAAAATCAATGAATATTTCATTCATATCAGCTATGCAGACTCCATGATCTAAATACTTTTGCGTTAAAAAAATACAGCAATTCTTATACAACTCATCCTACATATTTTGCTGTTTACATTTTACATAAGTGAAAAATAGGCTTCGATGTAGAAATAATCAAATTTGGATGATCATTTAAACTCAAATATATTGTCATTGCGTTGTTTCAGCATGTATATGCACAGAATTTATGCAAAAATAAAGAGGTTTTAGGACTAGTACAACACTCGATATGAATTAAAAAGAACTTTAAAAATCACGATTTTGAGACAAGATGGGTGCCGTATTATATTTTGAAGTGGGCCACTTGATCTTTTCATATCATGGTCACGTGACCGCTTCACATAAGAGGTGTAATTATTATTTTAATTTTTATTTAAAAAACTACTGAATATATTTTGCTGAAATTTTTTATATATATTTTATGGAATAATTTGAATATTACCTAAAATTTTCGAAGCAATTTGTGAAATTTAAATCTGCTTAAAAAATGTTTGAAAAATTAGGTCCCATAGGGTTCAATGTATTTTATTTTTTCAACCCGGGTTCCATCCAAAACCAATTGGGTGATATTATTCATTTATATACCCATAGGTCCTACAGACCGTCTGAACAACATACTAAAATTTCATTTTGATTAAGTCATTTTTACGGCAGTTATCGTGCTAACGGACAGACAGACAGACAGACAGAATGAACAAAGTCATAAACACTTTTCAACTTTGTTGTAAAGTGTTAACAAAAGGAAAACATTGATACCAGAGAATTAAATGTGATCTTCATTTTATACCAAAAAGATGAAATAAGTAATAAAATAGGTGAATTATATATATATATATATATATATATATATATATATATATTAAACTGTTCTGAATACTGTAACATGTGTTTGCTTTACGTACAGTTAAATATATAGTAACAATTATACCACCTTTCTAAGTTTATATCTTATAAAGCGTATGGACTACAGTAAACTTATTTTAAGTTAAAAATATTTCCAAAAAAATGTGAAAATTTTCAATTAATGAGAATATTTTTCATATTATCTTTAGGAATAATGATTAATTACTACAAGGATTAGTGACAATCTTATATACATCTACTCCATCCTTTATTTAAATGTTGAAATGTTTCTAATCTTTCATATTCAGCATTTTGATAAACACTTCCAGAACGGTAGTACTAATTTAACGCTTTATCATGCATGACTGAATCTATTTATGCATTGTTTCCACTTGAGAGATGTTTCTAGTTAATTTCCTAGAATAGATTTAGTAAAAGACGTAATCATATAGGGCTTTGTCGGGATGGAAATAAATGTATGTTTAGCAAAGGTGAAGTATAACTAACATATAAATGTGTTATGTGTATGCTCTAAGGAAGTAATACATTATTTAGCAAAGTGAATTTAATGTTATTTTATTTTCATCCATACATTTTTAAAATGTATCTGAAGTTTTAATCATTTGATGGGTATTATATTAAATTGTTTGAAATATATAAAAACATTTCATAAATCCATTATGACTTCATCTGTCCGAGGTTTCATGCCGGATATTATGTTAACTTCACATTTATTTGTTATTCCAAATGTTTTCTCTGGATATCACGTCGTAATTTTCAAGGAATGAATATTTCAGTTTATTTTTGAGACTTGGAAAGGCCACCATCGTGACTAGTGTTAATTTCGACACGACGAATCCAAGTCTGGTTACTACACTATATCTGAAGGACTTTAACTGCAGTAAATCTTGCTCGAAAGCGTCATATGATGTCTACTAAAGCGATCTAAAATAATAAGAAATGAATATTTATCTGGTCATAATTGAAATAATTATATTAAGGAATATTGTATAAAAGCATTGTTTTTTGAATATCGCCCCTTTACCACTTCAGGTATTTTCTGATCGTACTTTAATTTATGTTATCTATTTTGAGTATAGATACCATTACTAAGAGAACATTTCATTTATATGGGGAATCATCCTCCTAAATATCTTTTATAAATGTGAAATTATTTAAAGGTTATTCGTTAAATTTTTCTGGAGTCTAGTGATATTAGACTTTGCTATTTGTTGAATATTGTGTGCATTTATACTAAAATAAACAAATAACATTTGGTATTAAATTCTGGCGATCGTTCTTGAAACTATGCGTTTATTATTTAATTAGGTTTGATTATAGATAGGGAGCTGACGATTCAAATTGTAAGAAATTATTCCTTAAAAATTTCATTTTCAATTTTTGACATCCCAGATTTATCTGAAGTTTGTAAAGAATGTAACCAAGCGTTCTATGTTAAAATTTTTTCGAAATTCAGTAAATTTTGCGGATATATTGCAGTTGGATGATAGGTGAGGAAGCTTGCTCATAATTACCATTAAACCATATTCTGGTGAGGATGCACGTTCTTCCAATCAGAAGAAGAAGAAGAAATTAAGAAATTATTATGGTTTAAGTCATACTTATGTAGTTGCTTATTAAAATTGTACTTGTGTTTTTAGTAGGCCATCTTGGATATTTATTCTCCGGACAGGAGGAAAAACCTGGATTAATTGTTTTATTGTGTTATTATTGAGCTGCTGTAAATTAAATTAAATTAAAATGTCTAAAATTGTGGTTTCTGTCCTTTGTCGACTTCTGTCGACACAGGACACACCGACACGAGCCATAGCATGGTTGAATTTTCATTACTTACTTTTACCCTTAATGGATTCTTTAAATTTACATGGCGTTCTAACCATTATTATAGTAGAAGACAGCTGATTTAAAACGTATGAAAGTATGCAAAAAATTCTGAATGCACTTGTATATTAGAATGACCTTATTGTGTTCCATGTTTGTAAGACTGTCAACGCGGAAAATGGTTATGTTATACAGCATGGAAATAGAGGTGAATATTTCCCCAGAAATAATAATGTAAAATGTATATGGTTCCTCTTAATTACTTATGTATGCCTTTAATTTTAGATTAAAGTGTTCCAGGGCTGAAGAAGCAGAGTTTACTAATAGAAAAGCGATTATAAAAAAGTTGGAATTCTTATCTCTAAAGCAATGCAACATAGGCGTAGATGAAAATTTTCAATTACATTGTTGTAGAGCGTTCTGTATTTAGTATGCAATGACGTATGGAAATACATTATTCTTTCACTGTAGACCTTTCTCTAAAGATGTATAGGAAATTATTTTTTAAAGTTCATAAGAGAGCTAATAAAACAAAATCCTACTCTATTAGGATAGCAAAAAATAAACATTTAGGAAATTGAAATATTTTTAAGTTATTCAATTACTAGAAGGAATACCGACCGTTGATCTAGATTTAAGATGCAAATTTCTAATTGAAATTGCACCGGAACTAACAGTGAAATCTCGAAAATCAAAGAAAGCTTTAACAATACGCCAAACTATAACAAAACACCAAAATAACCCACTGCGTGGGCGAACACACGGCACCGCCACAAACGCTGAGGGTTTTTTTAAAATGTTTTTCACTTCAACAGTTTCTTTACAGAGCTCTCGCCTATGTGTCTGGGCGAGCGCAGAGCGGACGCATCAGGCGCGCATATAATCCTAAATTACATCTATTACGCAAAGATTCCAGTCCTATGAATAAAATGTATTATTTATCTTTGGTACTTTTTAACAATTCTGTAATCATTCTAATCTGCGAAGTTTCCTCAGTTCAGCACGACCAATAATAAAATAATGCCAGTTACAAAACATCATAAAAGTTACAAACCCAATTGCGATTGATGTCACGTTTTAGCAAACGCAGACAACGCCGTTGTAAAACTGCACATACTCTGAAGGGGGGGGGGGAGTTTCCCTTCAATTACCTGGCTATTCTGTGTTAAACTGAGTTTTGTTAAGCAAACACTTTCTAAAAGTCAGAATTAATGAATGAATGACACCTAGAAACATAAATTTGGAGCAGTATACAATGTTCAATTTAGCTCGTGTCTAATTAAGAAGATCGGATTGCTAGTGAATTTTTCTCTATCGGAATTTTAAAATACTTACGCCTGAAAAACAAGAAAATTTTATTCTTCTCAAAAATTGATGTATTTCCTGTAATGTTTCCATTCAACACTCGTTGGACAGAGTGCTCTTCAATTTTTCCAATGGTATCAGGATGAAAACTCCAATAATATTTTCAATCTCTAAAGAACCTATTTGTGTAAAAATCGCTCAAAATTGCGTTTGAACATAAAATTAGTAATAAACTTATTTAAATAAAAAAAAATCGCTCCGAGGTGTCTTTCAAAGTATTTCTGTACCAAATTTTGTATCTGTGAAATGCTCAGATTTTCCGCTATGCGACCAACAAACAGACAAACAGACAGACATACAAACATACAAGCATACATCTTCTTTTATTATTATAAGAAAATAACTATTTTCTTAACTCCTAATAAATTACCGGTCTACGTCTGAGAAGCTTACGCTCCATTCATTGAGCTACTAGTACAGTTTTCTGGAATTCTATTTTTGAGGTGGATTTTCTCAATTTCTTTGTCATTTTCTCATTTTTTCATTTTCAATTTTGAGGAAATCCTGCTGACTGAATTATTTAATTTAATACAAAATTTTAAATCAATATTCATTTGCCCTTAAACTGCTCTATAATGTTTATTATTTCTCTATAAACGATGAAAGCCTATCCAAAATGAGTAATTATATTTTAAATAAATAATAATATCAAAATAATAGTAACTTATGGAAACGTCTGTTTGTCACATCCGTTGTTAATAGACTAAATATCTCTATATATATTTAAAAATTTATTTTCTATAACTCGAAAATATCCAGTTTCATCGGTTTTTAAGAAAATGATATGTAATTCCATCTAGATAACTCTTCCTCTATGCATCATTTTTCTTCTATAATTTCTACACTCATAAATATCATATGCCAACAACACAGCAGAAATTGCGAAATATATCAGTAATAAATATGGACATGAAGTAAAAAAAAATGAAACTCCAGAGAAATTTATGTAACGTGTATCGCATTTTCGATATACGAAGAGAACTTAATAATTATGCCTAGTTTTAGAGGTATTGCGAAGTAAAAGTTAAATACCCTGTAAAACATACGTGAAAATAATACTTGTGAAACTTTGTTTCCGTCGAGTGAAAGTTTATGCAGACTAGTTTAAAACTTCTTTATTATTCTAAACTTGATAAAACTTTGATCAAATGTGCTGTTCTAAATATGCATATTTCGCTTCTGTCAGTTAAAAATAACTGGTTCGTAAAATTTTGTGTTTTTGAAGACCAACTGCTTTGAGTTAACATAAATTTAGCGATAATATAAAATTTTATCGAACTTATCGCAAAAATGTTAAAATATAAAATGAAATGCATGACTATGAAATAAATAATATTTTTATGCAGGTAGTTTTACAAAAGACTTATTTTGTTATTCTGTCAAGATCTAGTCCTCTCAGAAAATAGCCATTATTAAGCGTTTTTAATTTATATCGCTTTCTCTGAGTTATGATTGCATACACTATTAGAGATGTTTTTCACCAAGAGCATGAAATTGAACCAAAACAGAGACTCTGTCGGTTTTAACAAAACTGAAATTCGATTTTCCGAAATCAAAAGCAATTTGGAGATTTCAAATCACAAACGACTGTTTGGAACTACTGTGAGTCCCATCTTTTGACGGAAAGATTCCATGTTTTGATTGTATTTCTGGAAACATAGTTTACTTGGTTGAAATCCGGTGAAAACAGTTGTGCTTTTGTTTGCATTCAAAGGAAATGAATTTTTATTCTAGTGCACATGTTTTTTCTACTACATCTAGTCAAATTATTATTACGAGATGAAAACGTTCGATACATCTTTTTAATTTAGGAATCTTAATGTTATTGCCAGCTAATCCTTCACCTAAATAGCATATCAGTAATTTATGTTTTATATACAGGTTTTCGGACCCAGTAGACGTACCTAGGTCTCAAAATCGGAGTTAGACAAAATTAGAAAATTAGTAGATCAATTCCCCATTCATTTCTATGAGATCATTTTTCAAGTCAATCATCCGTTACATTTTCTCTTATAATCGAACAAACTCAACTCCTTCTTTCGTGCTTTCCCTTGATCTCCTAGAGAATTAATAATGATAAACTCACAACCGACCTTAACATGATGATGGTGACTGCCCACTTAGTGGAAATACTTGAAAACAAAAACAAAATTGTAGGTTATTTTCGGTCGAATTGGTTGAAACAGAGTTTCTATTTTTTCTCCCAAAAAACGAACATGTTTCTGTTTCTATTTTTGAACTCAATTGCAAGTGAGTATGTTTGGTGGAAACTTGCCCTTATAAGTATTTGGACATTTATGCTATATACTTATATACTGTAGATTCAAAAATATCTTGTTCCAGCAGCACAGAACTCGATACGTTGATTTGTGTATCTCTAAAGCGTAGCGTACTTAAGTTATTCTGAGCAATTCTACCTCTTTGCAATGTTCATGTAATAAGCCATTGTCTGTCAGCTCCACAGAGTTCCTCGTTGAATTTTACAGTGCTAACGAAAGTAGTTTGTGGAGACCATTAGGGTGAATTTCCACCGAACGGACTCGCTTTCGGCTGAATTTTATTTTCACAAACAGAAAGAGGAACACGTTTTTCATTTGGAACTAACCGACTTAAAATACGTTGCAATTTTGTTTTAGTTTTCAAGAATTTCCACTAAGCGGACAGTCATCATCATCATCATTTTCGATGATGATGACTGTCTGCTTGGTAGTGGGATTTCGCTAATTATTTTCTAGGAAACCGAAGAAAAGCACAAAGAAATCCAAGGTACTTGGAGAGTTCGTGTTTGAAACGAACGGAGACGAGAATAGAAAATTTAATAAAGGATTGCCAATTTAAAATAAAATGGCATAGAAGGAATGAGGAATTTAGATTTTATTTTCACAATTTTGTAAGAATATCTGGTATTGATTTTGAGACTTGGCATCTCTACGCCACCTAAATCTATTTTCGTGTCTACGTGTAATATGGACACCATAAATCTGTAGATCCGAAAGGTCATGAGTTAGGGTAAGGATGGCATGAACCTTGTGGTTCCTACCAAATTGGGTTCCTGTCTGAATACTGTGACTTTTTCAAGGCAGTCCAAATAGATACCTTACTCATTTGTGTAAATTGGACTATCTGGGTAGAAAGAAAAGAAATAGGCATTTGTCGTCTACTAATCGAAAATGCATAGGCAAAATAAAAATCCCAGAGACGATATTTTGATGAAGAATTGTGTATTAATAAATTTAAGATTCGTATATTTTAAAAAAATGTAACCACTTTTTTCGCTATACAAACTTGTACTTACTACGACTAGATGTAGTAGAATAAAAAAAGGTGCACCAAAATAAAAATTCAATTGGATTAAATACAAACCAGAATCGAACTTTTTCCACTGGATTTCAATGAGGAAAACTCTGTTTTATTTGTGTTTTGAGAAACAAAAACTAAACATGAAGACTTTTTATCATTCCACCAAAAGACAGGGATTTACAGGTGTTTTCAAAAACAGTCGCTGGTGACTCGGAATCTCCCAATTGTTTCTTGCTGTTTTGCCAAAATCACAAGAGTCACTGTTTTGTTGCAGTTATGTCCGTTTTGTGGAAACCCGCTCTTAACCTCTATTTATTATACATATAACTGGAGTGACCGATAGAACTGTTTTTCTGAGCCAATGCTCCTTTCTTCGCTTCTTCTGCAAGGCAGAATGTATGGCAGAGGAAGGTCTGCGCTGTATAAGTTGATTGTAAAGAAAGGTATTTTTGCTAAGTAATTTCAGACAGTATTACAACATTTCGTGCACTGTTGTGATATTGGATTTAATGTATTAATAAGTTAATGATATTGGGTTAATAATAATGTATTTAAAAGTAGATCTTCTGCTTGATGCATTTGACGTTTTTAAATCAGTACACATTTTAATAAGTACATCTAAACTAGGTGATACAAGTTGGTTGATAAATTTGATATAAATATATGATTTAAATTTATTATTTCAGGATACGCAATTTATAAAGTGAAAAAGTGGAAAATATACCTTTCTATAACCGAATTTAAGAAAATAGTGATATATATGAAGATAGGAATTAAGTATACGTTATGTTTCTATTCAAATTCAACTTTACTCATATTTAGGGTTACAATGAATAATACTGAATGTTAAAATTCATTTTGAGTACACATTATTGTAGTTCATTAATTCAATCGGACTAGAAAATCAACACAATGAATAGATGAATAATAAAATGAATTAATCGATGAACATGATAGCATAATCCCAAGAAAACACAACCATGTGATAGAAAATATCAAATTTTATGCATTGCCATTAAAATTTGCACAGAAAGCGTATATAAACAAGATAAGGCTTTTACTAGAAAAGTCATTGGTTTATCATATGAGATTCTGATAAAATATAAACACCACATTTACTTTAACGTATTTTTGTCAACATGCTGAAAATAAATATTCTTAATTTTGAAGTAAATATTAATGCACCTAGTGTAATAATCTAATTCACTTTTACATTTCTGACTTCAACGAAAGTACAACAGAAAACAAAGACATGTATTGATTATCTAATAGTCAAAGGGGAATAAAATTCAGAAAAGCTAACGTTATATACTTATCGTAAAAAAGTAATTCCTAACAATTTTGGAGCACTTAAAACTTCATGACTTGTTCAATGGTAGCAGGAAAGGACATTAAATGGTATTATACATGTGAAACTTACGAAGAAATCCTTATTTAACTTGCTATCCTTATGGGATAGTTACGTTAAATACTACATTAAATGAATAATCCATAGATTCCACGTTAAATATAGAAGAAAAATATACACCTCAGTAACTTCTGGAATAGATTGTTATATAGCTGGGTGGAGATCGATAGATTTATTCAAATAATTTATTACAGTGCTGTCGGAGAAAAAGCTGACAACTGAAATTAATCATATCAAAAAAATACTAAATTTGAATTTTCTTAAGCTATATCTAAAATAAAGAAATAAATTGTATGTCTCGTGTGTACACTCATAGTGTTGTAAAGGGCAATTTAAAGCTACGAAATGTGATGCAGAGTTACTTCTGATCAAGTCCAAAGACACCCAGGGGAGTTTTTTATTTCTATTTATGGGGATTTATTTATTTATTTAATGATTAAACAAGGTTTTCTGCTATTTTTTGAATTCCCACACCATACCGTTTATAGCGATTGGAAAATTCATCTTAGAGTTTGAATTTTATCACTATATTTATTTTAAGAGTTAACTTTGAACATAATCCGTAAGACGATTTTCCGATTTTAGTGAGTTGATAAAGAAAGCATGTTTTGTGGGTCAAGGAAAGAATAATTTTACTGTAAATATTGAACACAAAGAATTTATCTGCCGATATTTCAGATTTTCTGTCTCTATCGTTCTAGTTTTCGCATAAATTTTTAATAGTCTTATTCAATTCCCTAGCATTCTTCCCTCCAAGTGGCACCGTCAAAGCTTAATTTTCTTTAGTTAAGTAATCTCCAGCACTTCATTTGGTGTGTAGTTCTTGAACTGCTCACACGGATGATGAAATTCCAACCCGTGTTTTCGAAACAATTGTTTGTTTACTATATTTAATTTGTGCATTATTTTATGTCGTCATATATTTATTTATTGCTTGTGAACAAAGTCCTGTTTTGTAAGATAAAACTACCTCTTTATATTGGTGAAAATATAAACGTGTCTCCCAGTGAAGACAATCGCTTTTCTCGGCGCTGCAAAAATCTCCAATTAGGTCTGGAAATCTCATCTTTTAGTATAATCTTAACACACTCATAAATTTCTTGGGTCACAGGGGCGCAGTACTAAACAAAGAAGATATCGGTAATCGATGGGACAGGAAGAGCAACAACATTTAAACAGACTGTGGCGTAATTTATGTATCGTATACCGCGTTTCATGACACTTTGAGAGTACTTAACAAGTTTATGTCTTGTTCTTCGGTAGTGAGAAAATAAATTAGAGGTTAAATTGAAGAGGAGTTTGCAAGAAGAAAAAATGCTTGATAAATGTTTTACCTTTATCAGAGATCGCGCTAATTTAAAATTTCTTTGAATTTCAATAACACATATGAAGGTAAGCTGATTATTGGCATTGTATTGACCTATGTAAGTGCGACCATAATCAAAACGGAATAATGATGTTGTTGGAGATCTGTTTAAGGACAAATGGGACTTTTTTTTCATTTTAAGAAAACCATATAAATCTAAAAACTTGCATCGTGTGAAAACCGTGTATGTTTAGCTACAATGCTATGAGGTTGAATGCTGGTAATTTACTTATCAACTTCCAACCGTGTGTGGATATAAATAACATAATAAATAATAGTTATAATGTTTTATTAAGAAAGTTGTCAAAGGAAATCATTAGGTATAATTTGAATTTATTTGTGAGAACTATGCGTTAAATATATTTATAAATATAGTCTGCCATTTGTTTGGAAAGCTGAAATTTGAGAATCTATATATTGTTACTAGAACGAATTACCCGATGTTACCCGAGTCTAAATAAAAGCTCGCTACCTAAACTATGCAGATACGAGTAACACCACTCTATTTCTAATGCACCTCTTGGAAGTTCTGAACTAAAATTATTCTCATTCTCCTTTACTTTTCATGCGCAGCCATGCTAATTGTTCAATGTTGGAGTAACACCTCTGAATAAGCACTTTTGATACGTCCTAAATAAGCGCGCTAAAAAAGCTTGAAATTGCAATAAAACGAGCAAGAACCCCACGCTTGGCCTAATACTTTTACTCAGGGCGATTTGGTTCCAAACGCCTGTTAATAAGCGCCAGTATACCATTGAAAATTGTTTGTTAATCGGATCAAATGGGGCGCATATATTTAACCGCAGATGAAGAACATGTTGTAATTTAAAAAAACAAAATTCTATCGCAGCGAATTTTCATTAGAACTTCGAAGTTTTTTAGTACATCACTCATATCGATAATATAAATCCAAACGAAAAAAGAATAATCAAAATCTTTTAAATTCGCAAAGTCAGAAAACCAATAAATTCAATCAACTTCGTTTGAAATCAGTTGTTTTTAACACTTTACAACAAAGTTGAAAAGTGTTTATGACTTTGTTCATTCTGTCTGTCTGTCTGTCTGTCTGTCTGTCTGTCTGTCCGTTAGCACGATAACTGCCGTAAAAATGAGTTTATCAAAATGAAATTTTAGTATGTTGTTCAGACGGTCTGTAGGACCTATGGGAATATAAATAAATAATATCACCCAATTAGTTTTTTATTGAACCCGGGTTGAAAAAATGAAATACATTGAACCCTATGGGACCTAATTTTTCAAACATTTTTTAAGTAAATTTAAAATTCACGAATTGCTTCGAAATTTTTAGGAAATATTCACATTATCCCATAGAATATATAAAAAAAAATTCAGTAAAATATGTTAAGTAGTTTTTTAATTAAAAAAATTATTTAATATAGGGAAAAAAACAAATTCAATTAAATTCTGACTTTGGGATATCTTCCAGAAAGAAAAGAGAGAGATATTATATAATAAATATCTCTCCATTTGTTTAAACGTTTTGCATATGGGAGTGGCTTCATATTTTAAAATAAATTTGGTAGATAACAATTTTTCATTTTTTTTAAATTTTATATAACTCTTCTTGATAAATTTAATTGATGGCATTTTAAATGCACTTTCCTACGTCCTAGAGAGTTAAAATTTGGTACACAGCTTAAATTTGTTGAACATTTTATTCGACAAAAATTTGATGGATCTTTAAATATAGATCATACATTTTTTTCGAAATGGCCTGAAAATAATCCCCGTTCACTTCTATAAATCATTGGTGTAATATTGTTAAAAATTCTGATGTGGACAGCACATGTCTTTCTCTGCAGACTCATTATCGTTCTCTTTATTTATTCAATGATAATTTGTGTTTATCTGCACAACATAAGTATTTTAAATGACATTGAATTTACACGTTAAACTTAAATTTGGTTCTCATTTGATAGCTGGACTTATTGTCAAAGGTGGCGTAGCGAAAACGCGAAAAAACTAGAATATCTCAAGAACGGCTAGTCCTAGAGTAATGGGGTTAGTCTTATTCTTTTTGTTGTCAAAAATCACATATAAAATAGGAATTTAATTGATATAATTGAGCACACGTAGTCTTTTATTTTTATATATAACGATTTTTGCTGGCCATTTCGCAAAAATAGCCCGTTCCTTTTTCCCGAATAGTAGTAGAATAACCTACAAATGATTTATATACAAAATTTTGTTAAATTTGGTATATAAATCACTTGTATGTTATTGAAATATTATACTCCAAATTTTGTTAAATTTGGTTCATTAGTTTTTAGCTAGAGTGGATAAAGGCAATTTCTGCGGCCATTTCGCAAAGAAGGCAGATTCTTTTATTACGAATCGTACTATAATCTAATGAACACCAGGATTTCCCACAAAAAACATACCTACCAAATTGTATGAAATTCGGTCCATTAGTTTTTCAATTAGAGTGGATGTAATATCCACACAGACACACAGAAACATACACAGATACACCCTTACACACACAGACGTCTTCCTAAAAGTAGTTTTTTCGTGTTCTGGAAGTCCCAAAACGTGTAGATCCTTTGAAAATTCGAGTTCCGATCTTCGGCACGATTCCAATACTTTGAGTACATACACATACACATATATATTATCTGTGTATTATCTGTGTATCTAAATTCCGTGCCTATGCAATTACAATAGTTGTGATTTTAAATGATCCATAAACTTCTATTATTTCTTCAAGGAAGCCTAATTTTAACATATGCAGAATGCAAATATCTCAAGCGATTGTAAGATGAATTACATAAGAATTGCTGAATTTTTTTCACACAAAATTATTTAGCTCTGGAGTCTGGAATACAAGTTATATGAATGAAATATTCTTTGATTTTGCATAAAGAATCAGATGATTTATATTTCGATACAGTTTTAAGTATTTAAGTATAATAAATTACTGTAGTACTGTGATAATGTAAAAGATATTACCACTGAATGAATCACATTTTAGAAATTTTTAAATGAAATTACATTTCAGTTGGAAAGTGTTTCATAATCAATGCTTATGCATGATTGATCTTTCTTGTTTCATCTACACAAAATTCAACCCAAATATCTGCTCTCATATCTTTTGAATTCGGAAATTATCAGCAGTTGTATAGATTAATCAGTAAATGTATAGATTTTTTTCCTACACAGACCGTCGGAAGTACCTGAAGGTGTAAGGAGATTAGAGGGGACGGCCGGGCCTGTGCCACCAAATTTTGACCGGAACGTAACGGTGGTGGCAACCATAGCAACCGTACCATTCTTCCACAAACACATCCTTTCCTTGGCTCATCCTCTCGTAGACTTTCGGACCTACAGATTTAACGCGCACATATTCTGCTTAGACATGGATATAGTTTCGGGCGGGTTAGCTGATAGAGCCCGAGTATACCGTGTGTGATCCCCACATAACCACTGAACTGAATGAATCAATTTGATGAAATAGCGTAAAGTGGCAGAGATCTGGTTTTAAAAGTTTATAACTTTTAAACTAAATCAAATAAAAACAAATCTTGCCGAGTCGTGTCGTTCGGAGTCCTAAAATACCTCTGTTTTAAATTTTTGCTGCTGTCCGTTACTTCGATTTTCCGCAGCAGATGGCACAGATAGACAACCAACTTATTTTATTATGTAAGATAAGTAATTTGGCACTTTTTCAATTTCTCCATAGTATGCAAACATAAATATAATTAAAATGACAAAGTTAGATCATTCTTTCATATTTACTTATGAAAACGTTACAGTAATAATAAAAAGTCGACAATAAAGGTTAAATTATGAATTTTATTAATTATTTTAGAAATCAATTTTATAATGTTATTTTATAATCTAGGGGAATCGCTTTTCGAAAATATGGAAATACAATTTCTTATTTCTGAATGTATAGTAGGATAAGCTGTAAAAATAATTTCGTATTTCCTACTTTTTAATTGGAATATAAATTGTTAATTAGATATTAATTTACTATGCTACTGACAACATACACAAGGCAGTTAGTTTACGTTTAAGATTATACAAGAATGTCATATGCATACGATTTTTAACACTTTACAACAAAGTTGAAAAGTGTTTATGACTTTGTTCATTCTGTCTGTCTGTCTGTCTGTCTGTCCGTTAGCACGATAACTGCCGTAAAATTGACTTAATCAAAATAAAATTTTAGTATGTTGTTCAGACGGTCTGCAGGACCTATGGGAATATAAATGAATAATATCACCCAATTAGTTTTGGATTGAAGCCGGGTTGAAAAAATGAAATACATTGAACCCTATGGGACCTAATTTTTCAAACATTTTTTAAGCGGATTTAAGATTCATAAATTGCTTAGAAAATTTTAGGTAATATTCAAATTGTTCCATAAAATATATAAAAAAAATTCAGCGAAATATACGAGTATTTAGTAGTTTTTTAAATAAAAATTAAAATAATAATTACACCTCTTATATGAAGCGATCACGTGACCATGATATGAAAAAATCACGTGACCCACTTCAAAATGAAATATGGCTTCCATCTTGTCTCAAAATCGTGATTTTTAAAGTTCTTTTTAATTCATATTGAGTGTTGTATCCGTCCTAAAACCACTTTATTTTTGTTTAAATTCTGTGCATCTACATACTGAAACAACGTAATTACAATATATTTGAGTTTAAATGATCATCCAAATTTGATTATTTCTACAACGAAGTCTATTTTTAACTTATGTAAAATGTAAGCAGCAAAATATGTAGAATGAGTTGTATTAGAATTGCTGTATTTCTTTAACACAAAATTATTCAGCTCATGGAGTCTGCATAGCTGATATGAATGAAATATTCATTGATTTTACAAAATGAAGAACGATTTTTTTCGATGAAGTTCTAAGCATAGAGTTTAATTACTTGTAGCTCCATGGTCTTAATTTTTAAATAAAATAAATTATTATAGTATTGTGAGGAATGAAATGAATGGGAAATTATTTATGAATGAAATGCTGCTTTTATAGAGAGAGCCAGGCGTGTTATTTTTTCTATGACGTCATTTGAATGAATTACAGTTGTTTTCGATGAAGTTTTCAAATATAATAAATTTTCGTAGTAGTATGATAATTCTAAAATTATTACCAAGGAATGTATCGCATTTTAGAGATGTTTAAACCAGACAATTTATATTTCAATGCCGTCATTTGAATGAAGTTCATTTTTTTCGATGAAGGTTTAAGTTTTCAAATATAATAAATTAATGTAGTATTATGATAAGTTTTAAAATATTACCGAGGAATGTATTGCATTTTAGAGATGTTTAAATAAAATTGCATTGAAGTTGGAAAGTGTTTCATAATCAATGCTTTAAGCATGATTGATCGTTCTTGTTAATTAATTATTTGATGTGTATAACATTTGCTCTTGGTGTAGTTGAATCGAATGCTATTTGAATTCAATTTATGGCTTAACTTATATAGCTTTGTGAAATATATCTGTCTTTCATTTTTTGCTATTTTTGTTGTATGTTACAACAAAAATGTTGTTTGTTGTTCGTCGCCAAAATGTCGCTAAGCGTTATGGACGGAGAAATAGGTTATTCTTATAGTAGATAAAGTCTAATGGCTTCCAAATGCCAAACTATTACCCACAGTATCTTACCTCGTGAATGGACCAAGCTAGATCCACGAGAATAGTGATAACAAATTTATCGCCTACTATTACATATGAAAAGTGAACGTATTTCACAAGAGTTAATACTTTTTTGATTTTATATGAATTTGTGATACATTTGCTTGAAAAATGTGCAATATCTCGATAACGGTTTATGCTAGCGTTCTAATATTTATGTCAATCGTTTTCCAATGAAAAATTACATAAAAATAACTATTCTCATAACTTTATTGAAAGTTTTGATTTTTTGATGATTTTTTTCAAAATTTAGGGTGGTTCTGAACATTCCATTGCGCTTAAAAACAATAGACTTCCAGTGTTTACTGATTGGAATTTTTGCATCAAATTTCATTCGAATCGGTCCATTCGTTCGTCAGTTATCGTCTCCACACACACATACACACACACATACATATACAGACACGCACGCACATACAGACATTACCTCAAAAGCGTTTTATTCGTGTTCAGCGATGCTTGAAACATGCTCTCCCGTCGAAAACTCGAATTCGAATTTTCGACTCCTTCACAATCTTTTCCTTAAGGCCAACGACCGTACCGTGCTGAAAAAACCGGTTCTCGTTAGATCACCGAAGTCAGGCAGCATCGGGCGCGGTTAGTACTTGGGTGGGTGACCACCTGGGAACACCGCGTGTTGTTGGCTCTTTTCGGGCGCGGCAGCCCAGTGCTTAGCGCGCGATTCTCGCCGCTGCCAGAACTGCCGCCGTGTTCATGCGGAGTACGATCACGTTAAACATGTGGGTCCGTAAGTCCTTCCGAGAGGTTGGTGGTAGGGGAAGGAGGGTACGGTCCCTGTGGATGCCTCCCCCACTGGGTTCCGGTCTAAATTGGGTGGCACTTCCCGGCCGTCCAAGCAGTTACCTTACACCTTTCTGGTAGGTCGGACGGTCTGGGTCTCAACAACAATCTTTTCCTTATACATTATAATATGTATATAAAGAAAGTAAAAATCGTATATGGCCAATATATGACGTCTGCTCTGCAAAAATCGTTATATCCCGAAGGAAAGCATAAAGAAAGAAACATGCCGTATTCTCTGAAATCGAAAGAGCAATTTCCTTCATTGGAAGGATATTAGTAAGATAACAGTTACTGTTGTTGCGTTCATGTAATAAATATATTTCTCTGAAATTTATGGAACATTTCTTTAACGGTATAGTGTTTTTCTGATTTATATACCTAAACAATGATTTTACACGAAGTTCACTTTGTGTCACACAATATAAAACTGCTAGTATCTTGCTTTGATAATTTTAAAATAGTTTGATTGTTATTTGATTATAATAGCTAAATATAGTACTGCTAATTTTTCCCAATTTTGTTAATTCTTTAATTATCGTTGTTTGTTTAGTTATGTGTTAATTAACTGGTTTTTAAAGTTTCGTGCATTGATAAAGGTAGCTCATTTAACCAGGAAACAGTTTGTCTCTTTCATTTTGTTATTTACTACATATTTTCGTGGATTTTGCGATACATTCAGCTGTGATATTTTTTAAATTATTACAGTACTACATTAAATTATTTTACTTAAAAACTTAGAAAGTAATTATTAATTTCATGGTTTTAACTTCATGCTTAAAACTTCATCGAAAAAGGCAAAGCTATAAAAACGTCTGCTTCTCTATGTAAAATCGATGAATATTTCATTCATATCACCTATATTCCAGACTCCAGAGCTAAATAGCTTTGAGTTAAAAAAATTCGGCAATTCTTATACAACTCATCATACAGCTCGATTTGTTTACATTCTGTATACGTTAAAATTAGGCTTAGTTGTAGAAATAATCAAAGTTTGATGATCATTCAAACTCAAAAATATTGTAATTGAGTTGGCGCAGAATATAGATGCACAGAAAATATGCAGAAATAAAGCGGTGTTAGGACATACGCAACACTAAATATGAATTTAAAAGAACTTTAAAATCACAATTTTGACACTGGGGAAAAAACATGGAAGCCATGTTTTATTTTAAAGTGGGTCACGTGATCTCTTCATATTATATTGGTGCAATTATTATTTAAATTTTTATTTTGTAAACTGCCGAACATATTTCTGTTTAAATTTTTCGTATATATTTTATGGGATAATTTGAATATCTCAAGTAATTTACGAATTTCAACTTTGCTTAAAAAATGTTTGAAGAATTAGGCTCCATTGGGTTCAATGTATTTCACTTTTTCAACCTGGATTCAATTCAAAATTAATTGAGTGATATTATTCACTTATATTCCCATAGGTCCCACAGACTGTTTGAACAACATACTAAAATTTCAGTTTGATAAAGTCATTTTTGTGGCAATTATCGTGCGAACGGACAGACAGAATGACCAAAGTCATAAACACATTTCAACTATGTTGGAAAGTATTAAAAACTGAGTTCCTGGCCGATTCTTGTCTTCGCGATTTGAGAGGACACACATCTCAGCTCAGTTGCTAGACGCAGCCGTTATATCAGATTTGTATAGTATATATATTGATATAGTATAAATTGTTAAACAAAGTATAAAATATTTTCTAAAATGCAATAGCTACAGATAAAAATAATGTTAATCCAATACAAGACTTCTAATGCCAAGAATGCCTTTTCTGAAAACGTCATTATATCCCAAAGAAAAGAAAGGAGAAATAAACACGCCCCATTCTCTGAAATTGAAAGACCAATTTTCTTCATTGGAATGATATTTAAAAAATAACCTGAATTATTACAGTGTGCTTCACATAAGCTCTTTTCACAGAATTTAAAGAATATTTCTTTAACGGTTGGGCGTACTAACCTTTTGTACACACGCATATACACCATAATTGTAGTTATTATTATACTTGCGAATCATTTCCTGTCATGTTCATATCATAAATTTGTCAATTTACTCATATATCCATGCGTTGTCCTGCTTACTCAATCCAACATCCTAAACGAAATAAAACTTAATTAAACCAAGTAATTTGCAATAGAAATTTATAGTGAAAACTGCAAACATAGTCATTTACATAAAGTGAAATTGAATTTGTAAAGTTTGGATACTGCAATGAGAATAATTTATTAAAAAAACTGTATAAGATTAATTAAAGTAATAAGTTATGATACAATATTGATGGTCCGGCCGTCCAAATAGTTGCTCTTAGTCCTCTGGACGAGTCGGACGGTCTGGTCTTCAACAATATTGATGGTACTATGCAACTGGTAAAAAGTTAAATTGAATATATTTAATACAATTTTGTGAGAGCTAAGAGACTTAAAATCAAATATAAAACTGAGACTACAGCATATAAAAACTGTTTTATGACAAATATTTCATCTTCTTTATTCCATGGCATTCAAAGACACAGAGATATCGTAAATGAGCTATATTGTATAAAGCTGATAATTCCTCTAGTGAAAAGTAAATAAAGTATTTTTGAATTTCTTTTGTTGAACACCTTAGAAATGGCGAAATGCAAAACAAAAAAACAAGGAAATTTAATAATTTGAAAAAAAGAAAGGGGCAGCATTCCAAAAATAAGCATTTCTGTGACCATGGACGTTCTTAAGGGCACAAATATACTAATATATTCTTCATGGCACAAATATACTAACTGGAATGGAGCTGCGTTTATGTTTACATTCTGTAAATATCACACAGATTATGGAGGTGGCCTGACGTAGTAAAGAAATTATAGAAATTGAAATCAAATATTAAAATACTCAAGATGGAAGATGAATAAAGTAAAATTGTACAAAATTATAAAATAAAGTGAATTTACTAGTGCAAATTTTGATACGCACAGACTAAAAACATACTAACATCCATTATACCAGAGACGCTATCAGCTGATAAATGATAGAGTTATTTGCATAGGAGTTTTCATTCGTTCATATATATAGGTTGAAAAAGGCTGTCATGACCAAATTTTTCTTTATTGAGGTACACCGCCCGTTTCGTATTTGATATTGTAGATAAGATATTGGCTATTTTGTGCTGAAGAGAGCTAAAATATTTTAAACAAATCCACGGATGCTGGTATCTACAAGAGACGCTCTGTCGTAGCTTCAAAAATGCATCCTTTAGGAGGTGTTTTGTGAGTACAAATTTTATGTAGATTTTAATTTTCATTATATGCTATAAAATATTATATATGCTAAAATTGTGACTTAAATAAAGACTCTGAAATAAATGTGCTAACTCTATAAACTATGCCATAAAATTTCTAGAGATATCTCGAACTTAACCTTCAATAAAAATAAATTACATATTTAACATCGTATTACAAATTTATGAATATTTCAAGATTTTCAACACCACAGATATATTAAGTTAAAATGTAACGCTTTAAATTTTGTCTGCATGAAAAGTGGTCTGTTCATAATTGCATGAAATTAATGAAGGCAGTTCAGAACAAAGTAGATCATTAATAATAGAATAAGCACTTTTCACAGCTTTAAGAAATTAGTACAAGTTGGACTCTAAATATATCAGTGCTATAAATCATAGTAATGAAGTACGGCCATTGCTCTTACAACAATTGAATATATCTGCAACTATTTAAGCAGTTTTGAAAAATAAATTATATATACCTCAAATCTTTAATTTTAATTTTGAATTGAAACCCATTTTATATCAAGCCATTTTGCATTATATATTCATTTCTATTTCGTTTATTTTATTTCAATTTTCAATTTCTTTTTCTTTTCAGTAACATACATTTTAACTCGTGTATTAAAAAGAAGGGTATATTGCTATATTTAAAATGTATAGCGTATCATAATAATACGCTCTGAACTGGCTGACTGATTGGCAATAATGAGCATTTCTACTGGAGCTAGAATCTTGATTTTGTTGCCATTCAATTAGTCTCACTTTCGAGACCAAAGAAAAAACAAGAAAGATCAATCATGCTTAAAGCATTGATTATGAAACACTTTCCAACTTCAATGCAATTTTATTTAAAAAAGTCGAAAATGCAAAACATTCCTCGGTAATATTTTAAAACTTATCACGATACTACATTGATTTATTATATTTGAAAACTTAAACCTTCATTGAAAAAAATGAACTTCATTCAAAAGACGGCATTGAAATATAAATTGCGTGGTTTAAATATCTCTAAAATGCAATACATTCCACGGTAATATTTTTAAATCTATCATAATACTACGATAATTTATTATATTTGAAAACTTCATCGAAAACAACTGAAATTAATTCAAATGACGTCATAGAAAAAATAACACGCCTGGATCTCTCTATAAAAGCAGGATTTCATTCATAACTTTCTCCATTTCATTCATCACAATACTATAATAATTTATTTTATTTAAAAATTAAGACCATGGAGCTACAATTCATAAACTTTATGCTTAAAACTTCATCGAAAAATATCGTCCTTCTGTTTATAAAATCAATTAATATTTCATTCATATCAGCCATGCAGACTCCATGGACTGAATTATTTTGTGTTAAAGAAATACAGTAATTCTAATACAACTCATTCTACATATTTTGCTGTTTACATTTTACATAGGTGAAAAATAGGCTTAATTGTAGAAATAATCAAATTTGAATGAGAATTTAAACTCAAATATATTGTCATTGTGTTGTTTTAGTATGTAGATGCACAGAATTTAAGCAGAAATAAAGTAGTTTTAGGATGGATATAACACTCAATATGAATTAAAAAGAACTTTAAAAAATCACGAATTTGAAACAAGATGGATGCCATATCTCATTTTGAAGTGGGTCATGTGATCGTTTCATATCATGGTCACGTGATCGTTTCATATAAGATGTGTAATTATTATTTTAATTTTTATTTAAAAAACTACTGAATATATTTAGCTGAATTTTTTTTTATATATTTTATGGAACAATTTGTCTATTACCTAAACTTTTCGAAGCAATTTGTGAATTTTAAATCCGCTTAAAAAATGTTAGAAAAATTAGGTCCCATAGGGCTCAATGTATTTCATTTTTTCAACCCGGGTTCAATCCAAAACTAATTGTGTGATATTATTCATTTATATTCCCATAGGTCCTACAGACCGTCTGAACAACATACTAAAATTTCATTTTGATTAAGTCATTTTTACGGCAGTTATCGTGCTAACGGACAGACAGACAGACAGACAGACAGACAGACAGACAGACAGAATGAACAAAGTCATAAACACTTTTCAACTGAGCGACAGTTTCAAAGATTTGAAACCAGCTACGTATTTGAAACCGACAGTTTTTGTCTGTTCAGATAGGAATCCGCGATATTGTAGCTTACGACGCAGACAGCATAAAATTTCATAAAAATTGAGTTCAGATTGCAAGAAGCTGCAATGGTCAGGTTCTTAAAGTGTCAGGTTCTTGTAAAGTGTTAAAAACGATCTAGTAAAATCTATTTAAACAATAAGATAATAAGTATAACATTTCAATCGTTTATTTTTGAAAGATGATAAGTTCAGAACTTTAAATTTTTCACCAGCTGCAGAAAACTTATTACTAGCTATGCATGTGAATAAAATAGTATTATTAAAGTAAAATACAATTATGTCATTGCAGAGGATGTTATTTGGTACGAAATGTCTTATTCATGTATTTTTAAAGCACACATAAGCAATTTCAAAATAAAAACTGAAATGGATTTGTTAGGTTTTAAAAATAAATAGAGAAGCCGTCACTTTTCTACAATGTCATGTCTGACCCACGCACGCACAAGAGCACGCATAAGAGCACACACAAACACACACACACACATATTCCAGATTTGCAGATTTAGAAAAAGAATACATTTTCGAAAAAATACACTACCCGACACAGAAAATGCAACACCATGAAAGAACAAATAGCGTATGATGATAAAGGACAGACACGCAGACAGAGATGGCATATATAAATAAGTGATGTTAATTTGAAAAGAATAATGCAATACAGTAATGGCATAGACAGGATAATCAGTAGGTAGTAGGACCACCTCTTGCGGCGATACAAGCAGCAGCCTTTCAAGGAACAGATGCAATGAGCGTGCGGATAGTTTCTTCTTGAGGGATGAGTGCCATATGCCTTCAACTATCCTCTACAGGTCGTCTTCTGTTTGAGGCTGGAGCAGGGCGACTGCGAATCCCGTCTCATACATGCTGGATGGGTGAGAGATCTGAGGACAGCGGAGTCCAAGGAAGCATTTTGATAGCTTGCAAGGCTTGCTTGTTTATGGTTGCCGTGTGCGTTTGTTTGAAAACAACATGTTTAAAGCCCTGAAAGAACCGGCCGCAGCACCTCATCCACATATCCTCATGTCATCATTGTGCCTCTGATC
This sequence comes from Amaurobius ferox, assembly GCA_951213105.1. Classification (NCBI taxonomy): domain Eukaryota; kingdom Metazoa; phylum Arthropoda; class Arachnida; order Araneae; family Amaurobiidae; genus Amaurobius; species Amaurobius ferox. The sequence goes on along the minus strand of OX578133.1, from coordinate 181,096,171 downwards.
CGAACCAGAGTAGACCTGCTATATATCTATGAAACACAAACAGATTAAGCAAAACGAAGAAAATTGTTTTCCAATGTTTTTAATCAAAAATGCAAAAGCCTTTTAAATACCGAGAGTTTGTTTGAAAACAACATGTTTAAACCCCTGAAAGAACCGGCCGCAGCACCTCATCCACATATCCTCGTGTCATCATTGTGCCTCTGATCCGAACCAGAGTAGACCTGCTATATATCTATGAAACACAAACAGATTAAGCAAAACGAAGAAAATTGTTTTCCAATGTTTTTAATCAAAAATGCAAAAGCCTTTTAAATACCGAGAGTTTTCAAGAGACTTTCAATTTAGGAGACCTTAAAAATTCGTATTAAATGAATCGTATTAAATTTTATAAAGACAAATTCCTATTTCATATGTAATTTTTTACTTGCAACGAAATACAATTACTTACATAATTTAATATTAAACGACATATTCAGATGGGACTTTATGAATTAAATGCGGGTTCAACTACAAATTCGAATGGCTGGTTGCATACCAAAAATATTCTATTACGAAATAAATTCACCGAGTGTTAAAACCGTGCCAAAACATATTTAAATGTACATGTATGTGTATGAATCATCCCACATAAGTGTGCAGTATTTTCCTTGATTTTGTTACCAAACTCAAATATGGGTAACTACCATTCGTATATACCCACACTACTATCACTTGGCGTAATATTTTATATTTTCTTCGCGCTAAATGCTTTATGACTGAGTTTGTTAGAAAGCACCGTTAAATCGAGCACACTGGTTATAACGAGCCTTATTATTTGGTTCATGGCCATATTTATTCGTAAAATGAGTGATATAATATATATTCGTAATATTTACGAACAAAATAATTTACTCTAAGATAAATTTAGCATACTTGTGTGAATGTAATAATAAATAAAGTCAATAAACGAAGAAAGAACATCAAAAGTAGTTAAAGAGAAAATATACTCTTTCAGATTTTATTTATTTTACCTTGTTTTGGGTAGTAAGAAAGTACGGTGGCACTTTTGGCAGTAGAAAATTAATATTGCTATAAGCATTAACATCCAAAATGTATTTAAGATGATACAATATGATATTTTTTTATGCTTCCATTGCTGATAACAGCACTCATGGTATTTTTTCTTACTTATGATGCACTCATCAGTACAGAATAATTATTATCTGCAATATTAGTAAAAAACTTCCGAATTTTGTGTATAATCCACAATATTACAAAACTCTATGGGAACTAACAGATTCAGTCCTTTTACATACCTGGCCTCAGGCTACACGAGGCTGCTACAGCCAAATTCCTAGTCACAGAACCGATCCATTGAAATGTTCCTAAAATATTTCAATATAATTGTAGATAACAACATTCAGGGATTGGTAACGTCCTAATTATGTTATTATCATCATGGGATAATCGATGTCTTCAATGGCAGAAAGAAGCACAGGCAACAATCTCACAAATTAAGAACCTGACCATTGCAGCTTCTTGCAATCTGAACTCAATTTTTATGAAATTTTATGCTGTCTGCGTCGTAAGCTACAATATCGCGGATTCCTATCTGAACAGACAAAAACTGTCGGTTTCAAATACGTAGCTGGTTTCAAATCTTTGAAACTGTCGCTCAGATGTTCGAGGATGCAAAAATAAAATGTATAGTTGCATAACTATACATAACCCGATTTTATAGTTACTTATTATTCTTTCGTAAGTATTGAATATACGAGCGTCCCCAACCTGGGATAAGCGTACTAGAGGTCTTCTTTTTCGGTCCAGATTGTGCGGCTTGCCAATCAAGTGTAAGGTATCTTAATGCTCAGCCGGGAAAAAGTCGACCCCCAACTCAAAACCGTCACAGCGGACCACCCCAACTTAACTGATAATCAAATCAAAATGTTGGTGAAAAGCAAAATTAAACGGAATTGAACAAACAGACCCCTGAAGAAAATTAAAGCAACAAACACAATCAAAAACAGGATAATAACAAAGATTTCAAAAATTCCTCCCACTGCGTGATCCAACTGAATCAATAGAACTAAAAGTAAGTCTGCACAGACAAAACACCAGCCGAACACCATATTATTCAGAAACAATTTACAAAAAGTAGAACTAGAAAATAATTATAACAATCTAATTCCTCAATCCAACCAAAGGAAAGGCAAAAGAGTAAACACCAAGAAACAAAATCAAAACGTCTTAATCAATGTAAAAACTCTAAACCAAGCACAACAGGAACCATAATAAACGACCAATCCATACAAAAACAATCAAACAGAGACTATCCTGTTACCTGACCAAAAGTCACACCGTACAATAACAAAGAGACAAGTCAACCATACAAAAGTCCAAAACATTCCAGACGACAAATAATTTAAAACCAAAAGTTTTCCAGCTGGGAAATTAAAATAAAACCAGATGCCAACAACTGAGATCAAGAACAAGGCAAAGGTTCCACAAAAACATAACAAAATCAATCACAAAAGTAGAGGAACATCTGTGACATTATTAACAGAGGTATTATTAATCTTAAAGATCGGGATTCCTTTTAAGGACGTTCCACTTCGAAAAACAAAAGTTTGACTTTTTAGAATAGAAATCTCCAGGTCGATATCCCCGAGATCCTTCGAAGCATAATTCAAACTGCAATTATTTATAGCTGTCTCCAAGTTAATGCTGGTATCACCCGTAACAAGTATGACAGATCATCTACAAAGGTCTGAAGGAGGTAATCATTGCAGTTCAAAAGAAAAACTTTAAGAGTATAAATTCCATAAAATAGGGGATCTATACCTAATCTGACATTATTTCCCTTAAAATCATCAATTACATTTAAAGGTATTACTAGCTGCGGTGCTCGCAGATAGCGGTAACTAATTGAAGCAACCAGCTTTTATAGCAATCCATATTTAGCAAGTTCGCAGAAGTCGCAAAGCGACAGAAATGGATCGAAGTTCAGCGTGAGATGGTTGAGTGAATCCATTGCAGAGTAGAAAAAACAACTTGAAAATTGCATCAAAATCGGAGCAACAGTCTCTATGATAGATGATAATGCGGGTTTAAAAATGGCGGCCACCCCTTTCCCTACAGCCAATCTTTCACCCAAGAGTCAACACAAACAGGAAAATTGCATTTTCACAACCAAAAAGCTATACTCTCCCTCCCAACGCTTTCTCTCTGCATAAGATTCAACTTTACTGCAACTTCCGTTATAGGCATTTTGTGTTCAAGCGTAGGCAACAAACTTTTACTTATACCCGCTATATTTCGCCTATTTACATACCTTTATACGTAACCCGCTGTATTTCTATTATTTATATTGTTTTAATATATAACCCGTTATATTTCGCTTATTTATATATTTTAGGCTCCAAAATGAAGCTAAATATATGAGTTTCAACTTTACTACAACTTCCATTAAAGTGACCAATAACAATTTAATGAAAAGACAGAAAAATTTAGAAAATCAGGTAGCATTGCAAATCTTGCATAAAATACAGAACATATTGCTTAGACATCTTAACAAATGTAGTACTTTGTTTTAGCCTTCAATTTGATACGTAGTTTATAAAATTCGGAGCATGAAATAGATAGTTATTGGCTTTTTAGAAATGTCATTTTTATTTCTTGTTTTTCTCAAAAAAAAAAATATAGCGGGCTTTAACACAAAATCATTTAGTTCATGGAGTCTGCATAGCTGATATGAATAAAATATTCATTGATTTTTCAAAGAGAAGGACGATTTTTTTCGATGAAGTTTTACGCATACAGTTTAATTACTTATAGCTCCATGGTCTTAATTTTTAAATAAAATAAATTATTATAGTATTTTGAAGAATGACATGAATGGGAAATTTATGAATGAAATGCTGCTTTTATAGAGAGAGCCAGGCGTGTTATTTTTTCTATGACGTTATTTGAATGAATGTTAGTTGTTTTCGATGAAGTTTTCAAGTATAATAAATTATCGTAGTATTATGATAATTTTAAAATTATTACCGAGGAATGTATCACATTTTAGAGATGTTTAAACCAGGCATTTTATATTTCAATGCCGCCATTTGAA
>OX578133.1:180962078-181087078 GCA_951213105.1 Amaurobius ferox | reverse complement strand
CTATTAGGCCGTACATGTTAGAAATGCCATCAAAGAAATTGAAACAGATATCCAAACAAATGACCATCGGTCATGACGAATTCAAAAGAATTTAAAAAGATTTGATTGGATATCTGCTGAAAAATTGATAACAAAATTCCAAAAGACTAAAAAGTATAAAATAAAATATTATAAAAAATCATTTTAATTTACACTGTTACAGCAATATGCAATTAAAGGTAAAAAATAATTTTTTGCTATAGCAACATTCTTAGTCATATGCGATTAAAAATAAAACCATGGGGTGTCCATAAAAGGATTGTATTGGAACATTAACAAAATGCTAAGGAACAATAGAAGTGATAACATTGAAATTACATACATAAGAATGATGGGTTTTTTAAATCAAAATTACCAAAGAAATACTTAAATGAATTGATTTTAATCATTTTTATATAGGGGTAAATCCGGAATAGATGCCGCACCTTTTCTTAAATCAATATTCTGAGACCCATGGTGTACAAACAAGAAACTTATGTAGTCATAATAATTTATTGGCATTTAAAAAACATATGGATTAGGATAAAATAAATTATAAAATACTCAAAATTAAGTAATTTTAATTTATTTTAATTAAAATTACTTAATTTTTATAGTAATTTTAATTTATTTTGTAAACCCCTTCGTTGCGGCATCTCTCCCGGATGGGCCGGGTATTACGCCGCACCAGAAGGAAGACTCTCCGCAGTTAGCATAAATGAATTTTAATGGACGTACCAAATATTTTTCTTCAAAAAAATATATAGTTAAATAAAGATAGAAAAACTGAAATTGCAATTTTACAAAATATAAAAAATTGACTAAATTCGAAAAATGTTTTCGAAAACAGTGTAAACCATCCAACACAGATACAATAATGACATTAATGAACAACGGAGTAGGATGTAAATCGACTTAATAACATAATTATGAAAATTTTACTTATTTTTCAAATAACTCTTGAGTGTATCCATTTCTAGGGGAGAGATGCCGCACCTCACTGCTTCCTAACCTTGGACTTAAACAGAGTGAAATCACAATAAAAACACTCAACATGAAGACAATATGCTTCGCTCAAACAAGAAATCCACTGACATTTCCAGAGTTTTAGCTATAATTTAATATCTCTTGTCGCACAATAAAATATTTTATGATAAATTCTACAACTCATCTTAGATATTTGTGAATTTCAGGTGAAAAGGGCACAGGAACGTAATAATTTTACCAAACACATTTGAAACACTAAATGGCACACCACTAATGTTTACTGCATTACCATCTTACAATAAGTTTCATAACAAGGTGTGTGTGTGTGTGGGGGGGAGAATGCGGCATCTATCCCGGAATTACTCTATGTAATTTCTATGTTATCGCTTCTCTTTTTCTTAAATTTCTATTAATGTCCAAATGAAAGTATTTTATGATCGGTCGATAGTTTTACTTTTAGTCGCATATGACCAAGCATTCAAGAATGTTGTGATAGCTAAAAAATCTTTTTTACTTTTTATTTCTCATTTATTTTTTACTTTTTAGCTCTCTTTTTCTTACTTTTTATTTCTCATGTATTTTTTACTTTTATTATTTTTATTTTTGACGTAATTGATGTACGAATCTACGTAGTATTATACGTGAATCGACGTGTTAGAACCAGAATAACATTTCATGCGAAGTCACTGAACCGTAATTAGTAAATAGAATGCAAGAAAAGGGCAAACAGGGAATACAGACTGGAAAAGAGACGTAACGTAAAGTAAATAAAAATTGGACGTAAATAATAAAGGAAAGTGTTATGATGGAGTCAAATATCCGAATCTCGTATTTTGATGAAGCTATATATTTTCGGCATTCATAAATATTAATTAATCAATTTTTGAATAATGTACATTTGTCTGACGGCGAAAGTGTTTTAACAAGAAAGTTCAATCATGCTTTAAGCATTGATTATGAAACACTTTCCAACTTCAATGCAATTTTACTTAAACATAGCGATGCATTCCTCGCGATGCATTCCTCGGTAATATTTTAAAACGTATCACAATACTACATTAATTTATTATATTTGAAAACTTAAACCTTCATCGAAAAAAATGAACTTCATTCAAATGACGGCATTGAAATATAAATTGTCTGGTTTAAACATCTCTAAAATGTGATACATTCCTCGGTAATAAATTTAGAATTATCATAATACTACGATAATTTATTATATTTGAAAACTTCATCGAAAACAACTGAAATTCATTCAAATGACGTCATAGAAAAAATAACACGCCTGACTCTCTCTATAAAAGCAGCATTTCATTCATAAATAATTTCCCATTCATGTCATTCATCACAATACTATAATAACTTATTTTATTTAAAAATTAAGACCATGGAACTACAAGTAATTAAACTCTATGCGTAAAACTTCATCGAAAAAAATCGTCCTGCTCTTTGTAAAATCAATGAATATTTCATTCATATCAGCTATGCAGACTCCATGAACTAAATGATTTTGTGTTAAAGAAATACAGCAATTCTAATACAACTCATTCTACATATTTTGCTGTTTACATTTTACATAGGTGAAAAATAGGCTTCGTTGTAGAAATAATCAAATTTGAATGAGCATTTGAACTCAAATATATTGTCTTTCCGTTATTTCAGTATGTAGATGCACAGAATTTAGGCAAAAATAAAGTGGTTTTAGGACGGATCCAACACTCAATATGAATTAAAAAGAACTTTAAAAATCACGATTTTGCGACAAGATGGATGCCATATATCATTTTGAAGTGGGTCACGTGATCTTTTCATATCACGGTCACGTGATCGCTTCATATAAGAGGTGTTATTATTTTAATTTTTATTTTAAAAACTACTGAATATATTTCGCTGAATTTTTTTTATATATTTTATGGAACAATTTGAATATTACCTAAAATTTTCGAAGCAATTTGTGAATTTTAAATCCGCTTAAAAAATGTTTGAAAAATTAGGTCCCATAGGGCTCAATGTATTTCATTTTTTCAACCCGGGTTCAATCCAAAGCTAATTGGGTGGTATTATTCATTTATATTCCCATAGGTACTACAGACCGTCTGAAAAACATACTAAAATTTCATTTTGATTAAGTCATTTTTACGGCAGTTATCGTGCTAACGGACCGACAAACAAACAGACAGACAGACATACAGAATGAACAAAGTCATAAACACTTTTTAACTTTGTTGTAAAGTGTTAAGAAGGGACAATTTTTAATGTAAGATTCTACGCCATAAACAAGCTTTTGCATTTTGTATCAAAAGTCATATTCTGGTCACATCCTGTTTTATATATTTATAAATATGAATGTAAAATATATCTGGATTTTATCTATAAGCATGTCTTTAATTCCAAGTAGTACGAAAAGTTACAAGAAAAATTACCACATACACTTATCATGAGCATTAGATTGTATATAGAATAGTTTTCATTTTACATTTTGTACATGGATTCAATTGAATATAATAGTTTTATTTGAAATGCAAGCTTTCCCTTTTGAAATTTTCCAATATTTTACTATAAACTATGTTCTGTAACTCCAAAGTTAAACTTTATCGGGCTCTAGAAGAGTTTGCGCTCTCTTTGAATACTGATTTACATAATATGGAAAATCATGAGGAAATCCACTTTGTTCAATCAGAATAGAGAAAAGTGTTTAAAAGTAGTGTTGCATGTGTCAGCAAAGTTAATATAGAATTAAATTTTACTTTTGCTGCTTAGGAAGCGATGTTTATTGTCTTTGAGACATATTGATACGTATGCTAAAATTCCTTTTAAACCAATAGAATGTTTTGAATATATTTATTTATACGAATTAATTTAGGCTATTTTGAAATAGAAAAACGTCATTTGCATTTCTACATGTCTCAATATAAATATATTGCCGTAATTTACTTAAGCTAATCTATATAAATAAAAATGAAAATCTGTCTGTCTGTCTGTCTGTCTGTCTGTCTGTCTGTTTGTCACACCATCACGGGAGAACGGCTGAACCGAATTTGATGAAATTTTGTGGGTAGCCCAGAAATAGCCCCACTTAAAATTATATCTGTGTTTTGAGTTTCTACGACCAGTGATTCTCGAGATATTAGTAAAAAACGAAATTTTCGTTTGTCTCATCATCACGGAAAAACGGCTAAACCGAATTTAATGAAATTTGGTGAATAGCCTTGAAATATATCCCCATAAATGTTGTCCAAGTTTAGAGTTTCTAAGACCTGGGGTTGTCGAGATATTAATGAAAAACGGAACTTTTTCCTAGGAGTTCTACTCCCTAACTCCGTGGTTTATCCAAACGAAAAGCTTGAAAATCGTTTGAAAGTGAATTAAAATTTAATCTCTGAGTTTGATGGGAGATTTTTTGCGTTAATTAGTCACTTTCTGAAAACATGAATTGTTTGAAACATGATTTAAAGGGGAAATCTATCTCCATGGTTCATGGTTTATTTAAAACAAGCTTTTACGGAACAATGAGAAGTACAGAGAAATCAAAATCGTTATTTAATTTCGCAGTTTATGTTATAGGACATGACATATTTAACATGATATAAGATTCTATCTTATATCATGTTACTCAGAAACGCAATTAAATTAAATCTGTCTGCTAATTTTAATAATTATTTTTTCGATTTGAATAATAAATAAATGGATATAAAAATATATTTTAGAAAAGAACGATTTGATTTTTCTTATAGCATTTTTGACTGGATAATATCAATTACGGTCTTCAGGTTTAAAAATTATTATTATTTATATTTTCGGGGATTATTGATTCAAGGATTATTGATATTTTCAAGTTATTATGCAATTATTTTATTATGACAAAAATTGTTTAAACTCATATATTGTACGTTGTACGAATCTTCTACAAATACACGTGTATATCTTTTAATCTACGAGAATATAAGTAGTACAGGTATATTGACATATGTTTTGATATATATTGGCATATATTGGAATCAATTACGACCTTCTGGTATAAAGAGTACGGATATTATTGATGTTTTCAATTTATTACGTCATCTCTTTTATTTTGGCAAATATTTTTGAGACGCATATTGTAATACGGGTAATCTTCTACTAACACATTGGCATATTTTCTGATCTGCGACAATATAATTAGTACGGGGTTGCATATATTCATTCAATTCCTATTTTTTCTTCTGTAAATTTGCTTACAAAATGGGGCAGGATGTTTTATTCTTCAGATCTGATCGTGAAGATAATTTTGCATAGTGAGAACATATGTTCTTAAACTTCTCTTTAGGAGCAATAAATTTAATATTTTAACAGAATTTGCACGTGATTGCGAACTTTAAGTTTCTTTAAATTATACACTCCGTACGAATAACGGGTGTGCTGTTAGTGGTTAATAAATTTTAACATTTTAGGAGGATATATCATGTTGCTCGGCATCGCAATTAAATTAAATGTGTTTGTTAATGTTTTTATTATTTTTTTTCGATTTAAATAATAAATAAATGGATAAATGGATATAAAAGTATATCTTATGAATGGACGGTTTGATTTTTCTTTTAATTATATTAATTGCTGACTGCGTACATCAATTTCATTTTTTTTGGCAAAGAGTTTTCAAGCTTATATCGTATTTAGCTACTAAACTCATATATTGTGTTTAGCCAATAAATTCATATAGCCGATTGTTGAAACAGGAAAAGAGTAGAGCGGGTATATCTTCTAATACAATTGTAGTGTTTTCATTTAGTATATTGAAACGGGATAAGAATGTTTCATTCAGATCTGCAAATTCAAAGCTACGAATTTGGAGGGATATCGCTAATTTGACAACTTTTCTTAAACTTTGCCAAATTGACGGAAATGTCGCCAAATTGATATAAACGACACACAAACAGCTGCCATAAACCTTCGGGTTGGTCGTGTGGCTTGAGTCTTCTACATATCAATGAAATTTTTTTTTGTTTTGTTAGAAGAGAGTACTGAAATGATGTTTGGTTAGCATTTATCTGTCAGACCAACCATCCTACTTAGTAATACATTTAGGGAATTTTTAAAATGTCACCAAATTGATAAAAATGTTTTCAAATCTATAAAAATATCTTGAAATTGATAAAATTGCGCTACATAAATGATATTAATTGTTTTTTGTTAGGGGATAGTATTGTGATGATATTTCGTCAATTTGTCGCAAAGTGGAACTGTCAGTTCTACAGTCCCACTTGGCGATAAATTTGGCGATTTTTTAAAATGTCGCTAATTTGACGAAACTGTCGCCAAATGTTCCATAGAAATATAACTATTTAGACGATATTTTTTCTACCAATTTATTTGAAGCAAATGATATCATGTCGCTTAGCAACGGATTTAAATCCAATGTGTTTATGCGGCAGGCGATTTTTATTAAATCCTTTCCGATTTGAATAATGAAGATATGTATATAAAATAAATTTCATTGCCATTTCATTTTGGACTGGATAATATCAATTATACTCTTCAGGTTTAAACATTATTATTATTGATATTTTCCGGAATTATTGATTCAGGGATTATTGATATTTTTAAGTTATTACGCCATTGTTTTATTGCGGCAAAAATTGCTGACACACGCATATTGTACGTTGTACGAGTAATCTTCTAGGAATGCACGGGTATATCTTCTAACCTACGAGAATATAAGTAGTACAGGTATATTGGCATATATTTTGACATATATTGGCATATATATTGGAATCAAGTACAGTCTTTTGGTATGAAGATTAAGGGGATTAATTATATATTCAATTTATTACGTCGCCTGTTGTATTTTACCAAAAAACATTTGTGATCCTAAATAATTTGTGATCCTAACATTTGTGACCTAATAATCGGACATTATAAGTAGTACGTGTATATCTTCCCATATAATTTTAGCACTTTAATTTTGACAAATATTGGAATAAATGACTGTCTTCAGATTTAAAGATTACGGGTTTATTGGTATTTTCAATTTATACATGTAATCTACTAATACAGGTTATATTTTCTAATATTCGCGTATATAATTAGTACGGGTCCCATACAATTTTAACGCTTTTATTTTGCATATATTGATTCAATTCCATATTTTTTTTTATATTTGCTTACATAAGGGGTCCAAGATGTTTTATTCTTCAGATATGTCCATGAAGATAATTTTATATAGCGAGAACAGACATTCCTTAACTTCTTTTTAGGAGCATTATATTAAATATTTTAACAGAATATTTTGATTAAACATGTCATTTAGTATACTATAAGAATTTGGGCATGATTATGAATTTCAAGTTTCTTTATATTATATACTCCGTACGAAGAACGGGTATGCTGCTAGTAGTATTATAAGAATTAATAATATATATTCCTTAGTAAAATAGCATATAAACAAATATTTAAGGTTAACAACAAGTTTCGAATGCAAAAGGAGCTTTAATTTTTAGTATAAGAAATACAAATAAGTATTCTAACAGAAACAGAAAAACGCATGTTTTCTGGCTAATTATATGTGACATTAAAGCGTTATATTCGTGCCGAGAACAAAACTACAAATAAATATTATCCTCAATACATAAAACGCACTTTGTGCGAAAACTAGAGCAACGTATATAAGCACAAATAACACAATCAGCATACAGCTGTTTCGAAGATACGCTGGATCTCTTTCGTCAGTGCAAGAGAACCAACAAATCCGAAGTCCAAAAGAGGAATGGGAGCAAAAGAAGAAGCGGAGGTTTTTTTAACCCAAGATTAGGAAAGCAGAAAGCAGCATGAAGAACAATCCAGCCAATCCTAAATGAGAAGTAACACACGCAAATCTTGTGTGTCCACACTATACTAAACATACCGGTCTTTTCGTTAAATTATGTTATAACATGAAACATTGACGGAGTTAGTTGAAAGACAGGTTGTCAAGGCTGCCATGTAGCATTTATTAAACAGACGCTTTCTAATGTTATAATAGAAACATATTTGATTTTCTGGGATGAGCTATAGTAGCTGCGATACACTATCCAAACTCGTTTGACTAATTAAATTTGCCCAAACAGTGACACTGACTAAAGGTTTGGAAACTATATTTGTCATTTTGAAACTTGAATTAAACAGTATTTCGATATAAAGAAGTAAGGAAAAGGACTGTGCGAATAATGCTTCAATTATGAGTGTTAAATGATCTAATTTTTTACAATTATCCAAAATGTATTCTATTATTTTTTAGAGTTGAAACATCTGTTTGAACTTTTGGCGAATTAGTATTGAGAAAAATTTGTGACTAAAACTTTAAGACGGGTTTAGTTTTAATGCCTATTTATGGCAGTTTTGAACTCGTGAGGCATAAATTGATCTGGTAATTTGGTTTATAAAGTTTCACTTATAGAAATTACACGTTAATTTCACATTTAACCTTATTCGAGACATTGGAGTATCTTGGTGTGTTATATTTTACTTCTAACGATTAAAATTTCATCTCCTACCTTCATTTCATCACTAACTGCCAGGAAATACATAGTATGGAAAGGTTAATTAATGTTACATGTCATTTTAAATAAACTTGACATGTAGCATGTCAAGTTTATTTTAAATGACATGTAACTTATGGCATACTTGACATGTAACTTCTGGCATAACAGGGTTTAACACATCATAAACATATGGATCTAAAAGTGAAAATAAATTAAAATTGAGTAAATTAAAAAATACTAAATTTATTTCTAACACAGTAAACCCAAATATATAGATTGACATTCAAAACATCCAACTGCTACTTCAATTTATGAACAATATTTAAAATTACAGTAATAACTTTTATAATACGCGCAAATGCAGCTGTGTTACAAAGTTCAATTTTAGAAAAAGTGTTTACAACTAGTTTATATATTATATATTTGTACAATTAAAACTACAAAACTTCACTCTAAAATTTAAACTGGTAATTAAACTGCCCTTAATTATTCTATTCAGTACGATAATAAGTGTGATTCTTAGGTCTTTCATTTCGTATTTACATGATTTCAACTGTCAAATGGTTTAAACCATCCAGATAATTACAAATGGACTTTAACTTCAATGAATGTGATTCACTTAAAACATAAAATGGCGATACAGTATTGAAATTTGAGAAGGATACTATCATCATACTTTTCTATACTCAAAATTTTCAAGTGAGTTTTGAACAAATAAGTAGATTTGAGCGTAACCGGATCTCTCAAATCATAACTTAGAATTATATTTGGAACACATGATTTCAAATGTAACACCAGTAATTATTTAGTTACCTAAGCTTCAGGAGACTGGTGTATTATTTGTTTACCATCGATGGTAGAAAACAAAATCGAAAAATTATTTTGGACAGAAAACAATAAATTATATCCTTGACTCAGATATTGGAGTTTAATTCACCAATGAATATATTTTGTCCTAAAAATAAACTTTAAATTAGGGGAGAGATTAGAAAATAATAATTGTCAAGGTGTTAGAAAAGGTTTAATCAAAGTCAATGATTCCCAAATTTTTGAACTCGTTAACCTTTTCCTAAGAATATTTTCTTTACGAACTTCCTATTAAAGGAGTAATTTTAACTGGAGCACGCAGTAATATTTTAATAAGTACCGATTTTTTATTTTAAAGTAAAATGCATCAGTGTTTATTATTAGCAATTTTGGCGCATTTGTATGTCAATATTAGTTTTGTACTCCGTCAATTTCTACTATATGATTATTTCCATTGCTTTAGAAATGAATTAAATCACATTAGTCGATATCAAAAACTACCCCCTCCAAGTACCTCTTAGATGTAAATTCTATCATTATATGAAACGCCTTTTTCTGTTCTTTTCTTTTTGCTAGAAGTTTAAAAATATGACTCTATCCTATCCTGGGCACTTCTTTATCTCCAGTCCTTGAGCTTTGAGAGATTTGCAGTAACTAGGCGAATTCCTAAATTTCATAGATCACTGAATCGGAACGCCAGAATTTATATGGCAGTTCAAAAGATGATTTGCAGATAAAATGAACACAGGAAGTTTAATAGATGGTGGCTACAATTAATGGTAACCACTGCAAGAGCAGAAGCTATATCCGCGTTACATGAAAGTAAGTCTAATAATGTATATTAGGTGATTTTAGTAGGCAAGCATAAGAGAACTCTAAGAGAAAAGGACGATTTACCTCCAATAAGGCATCTGAAAAATAGCAAGCATTTGTTTATGTTACACGATTTAGAGACAAGTTACATGTCAAGAAATCTTAATAAGGATTTCAATTGGAAAGCAGAGTTAAATATACAGACAAAGCGGTACCATACTTTAGGACTTCACAACAATTGCCGGATTGCATTAATGTTACATTAAATGGAGATCAAGGAAATTCATATTTCATTTCAGTAGGAATGCCAGAGAAAAGGCTAAATTGATGGATTTCCGGAGCAGCTCATTTGAAAAGTTGCTCTTATGTGTTCACGTTACATACTAAGGCTGAAAAGAAAACCTATTAAGTATTTCAAAAAACAATAATAGTTACATAGGCAGTGGAAGCGATGCATATCTATGAGGGATTACTAAGGGTTGTCCGACTCTAATAAACTCATATAAAATAGAGACCAACAAAATTTAATGTATGAGTAGAAATACATCTTAGCAAAAGGGTTGACCATACAGAAAATTGATGACTTAGCTCATAGAAACCACCCCCAAAATGGATAAGTTTGCATTACATGTTATGGAGACCAAGAAAACCCATTTAGGATTTCATTAGGCAAGCTGAATTAAAAATTCTGCGAATGCGATGTCATCCTAAATTGTTTTTTAAAAGTAAGCAGATTGTATTTACGTTACAGGAGACCAAGGAAATCCGAATAATGATCTCTACTGAATCGCTTAAATGGTATCCTCACAGTTAACAGAATGTGTTTATTTTGCATCCTATCAAGGTCATTGAGACACAGTGGAGATTTGAAGAGTTAAACAAGTTGTTAAAGGGTAATAATCCGGAAAGAATCCGTTATGTTGTATTATAATTAAATAAGAAGATTAGAAATATAATTATTTTTCGTAGTCTAATATTTTGAGTCAAATATATTCTTATATGGTAGTATTTACTTTGTATTTGCATGCCGGTATTTTAAAGTTTATAAAATTAAATTAGTTTATTTAAAGTATTATGTTTTAAATCCAGAATGGCTTAATGATGAGTAGTGAAATATATTGTTTGTAAATGTGGTAAAGATATATTTTTTGTTTACCTTTCTCTTGCGTGGAATGCTCTGGTAAAAATTTCTTAAAACAGAGATTTCTTACCTGTGGTTTACATACTCCTGGAAGTTGTTGAGGCTATTCGGAAGTACATTTTTCTCTTTTCTTGTCCACAAAAATTTTAAGTATATGTTCTGAAGTCAAGAGATACAAAAATTTACTTCTAACGAGCAAATTCAAAAGAATGCTTATACATGTTGGTTAGCGTTGAATCAAAGATATAAATTGGATGTTGCAGATAAAAGGTCTACTGAAAAAAAATAGTTTGCTTTTCTATAATCAACTCGTATTTATTAATAATTATTTAGATTTAAAATCGAAGCCAATTTGCAATATTTTGCGTATCAAAATTATAAATTAAAATTTAATATTTTATTTTAATATATAATTAAAAATTATAATTAAAAATTGCAGCAGAGAGTCTTTCTTTGCAAAATGCCACATTAATGTTTCAAAAAGTTTATATATATATATATTTATATATATATATATATATATATATATATATATATATATATATATAAATAAATATGTAATATAAGTGTGTAAGTTTAAAATATCAGAAATCGCACGAATAAGTCGCGATGCTGCACGACAACGCGGATTTGAATATCATACTAGAAAAGTAGACAAGTAAATGGAAGCAATATACCAAAGTATGGTCGGGGAGGTGGTTGTGACCCCCACTCCCCGGTTAAGCAAGCTTTTCGTCTAGACAACACTCCCGGTAGCCGATATATTGCACAAGAAATGAATACCGAAGTTTCAAAATTTTTAATTCTTATCGCCTTTTAAATTGTGGCATTAAGACACTTTAATGCAGATTTTGGATTACATGTCATGTGGGTTATTCCACGTTTTCATGTTCTGGTACCTCTTTTTACATCTTTTAAATTTTGATACTTCGGTATTCATTTCTTGTGTAATATATCGACTACCGGGAGTGTTGTCTAGACGAAAAGCTTGCTTACCCGGGGAGTGGGGGTCACAACCCCCACCCGGCCATACTTTGGTATATTGCTTCCATGTACTTGTCAACTTTTCTGGTATGATATATATATATATATATATATATATATATATATATATATATATATATATATATATATATATACAGAACATTTCAATAAATGATCAATCTCTGATATATATAATAAAAGCAAATTAAAATTCTTCAATTATATATATATATATATAATTGAAGAATTTTAATTTATATTAATTCAATTATATATATATATACAATATATATATAATTGAATTAATATAAATTAAAATTCCTTAATTACATATTAAGAATTTTAATTTACTTGTATTATAAATACCAGAGATTGATCATTTATTGAAAATGATCTGTAGAGCAAATGTGAAAATAAAATGATCTGAAGTGAAAATTTGAAATCGTCCGCTTCCATTTTTCCGTAAATAATGATTTATGAATGGTTATTTAGATTTTAAAAATATTGAAATTTTTAATTTTAAATCTTAATTATTTAAATTAAAAAAATAAAATATCTTATACAGCTGAATATTATTATCCAAAATATGAGCTATATTAAATATTTCTGCCTTTTTAATTTATCTAATTAAAAAGTAATAAATTAATTATTTTAATTTAATACTTTTTATAGAATTACTTTTGGTTTCACTAAAATTAATTTTATAAAAACTAATTTTTTTCAGGTTTATAAAAAGTAATATTTTTTATAAACCTGGAAAATCGTTTATTTTAAAGTTTATATTGTTCATGTTAATGTTATACAGATTCCTTTTATTTTAAAATTATCGTTTGTTTCATGTATATCATTTAATTTAAAAATTTTTCGACCTTTTTAAAATTAATTTTTAGGTTTTAGGTAATACGTATTATTTACATTTTGATAAGACTTTTTTTTCTCCTTTCATTTAGCAATTATTGATCATATTCGCAGAGATATAATTTAATCTTCTTAATAAGAGTTCGATTGCCAAATGAATTTATTGTGAACAGATTTTAGGCTCGGGGAATTCAAAAGGTTACATTCTATATAATTTCCAGTAGATAGTGACTGAAGTATTATTGCATTTCTACTCCTGTTAACTATTTATTCATGTGATTCATCTTTACTGTTCATTCATCTTTAGTATATTTTAAACAGAAATGTTGCAAGAATATGATTCGTTGTTCATTTTCTTATATCCTAGGGGAGAGGGGGTCCGCCTTGTCAAATGTGCATTCCAAGGGGCCCGGGTTGACAAATATGTATTCCAAGGGGTCAGCACCCTGTAAAAGGTTGGGAACCGCTGTCCTAAAAAGTATGTGTGATACATTTGTTTTTCTAAAAAGTGAAATGGGAAGATTATTTTTAGATTTTGAAAATAATTTATAGTTTAAATTGAGGATTTAATTTATATAAAATTAATTGCTTTTCCTTAAAAATAATACTCATTTCTATAACAGTAAGTATACAGGGTGTTTCAGTATGATTTCGCTGTTTGAACTGCAGTAATTGGTTTTAGATACATACATCGAACTTGAAATTCAGTAAAATTTGGACGCTAAATTGTTTCATATAATTTCTTTCAGGTGGTTGGTATTTTCAAGGGGTCTAAATTTTTATATGACCTCTTGAACAAAATAAGTTTAATTAAAAATGTTGCAGCAACGTAAAAAAAACTGGTGCAATTACCGGCAAGTTATTGCTTGTTGGAAAATCGGAAAAATTTCTTCTATACATACGGATTCAACTAGAAATAAAATTTCACAAACACGTTTTACAGACTGGTTTCAATTTGAAGTTATCCCTGGCTGAACGAAAGGATAATATTTTCATTTCTTTCCTTATTTCATTTTTAATCCATTTTGCTGGAATTTTACGTTTTTTCTATTATAAATACATGCATGGGTATTATATAATTCCACACGATGTATTCGTCCCTTGACTAATTTGTGTACAGTGCAACCTTTCTAATGATTTTTTTTTTTGCTTAAAGGACCATGTAAAATGCAGACCCCTGCATTTTCGTGAAAATAACCCCACCAAAAAACATATGTAATAATTTCACATTCAATTTTAACAAACATACAAATTGGAAGTATGTGTCTAAAACCAAATGCCGGAGCTTGAAAATCGAAGTCAATTATGCTTAAACACACTCTAAATTAACGAACTATATTATCTCCTACTATATTTGAACTATATTTTTCACAGTTTACTCCCAATGTTTACCATTACCCTCACCATGTGCACTCACGTATATATATTTTGCATTATCACTTATATCTTTCAGGGCAATTTTCAATTTGTTATTATTATATTCTGTATTATATGAAGTGTGTTTATACATGATAAAAATAGATTACTCAAGGCCCTTTTATGCACAGATTATATTATCTTACACCGACAGAATCAAGCAGGAAAGACATTATTATTGTAAAAGAATGAAATACGTTTTCATAGAGACCAATTTAACAACTTTTACGCTATTTTAGAATAGATTTCTAGGAATGAATACGAAACGTTCATTTCAATCAGAACTATACTTCAAATTAATTATAATTAAAAGCATTGCAAAAATTACTGGGTCTTTACTTGAATATACTAGTATAATAGCGAAAGAAACAACTGTTTCAGTTAGATGTGTTATATACTCTATAAATTTTTTATTAACATTAATATGAATTACAGTGTTATATGCTTACATATAATATGATGTATCTGTATCCTCAAATATAAAGCGTAGAAAAATGCAATTGAATCAATATTAATTGAATGAAATAAACAATATCAAGGCATTTTTTATAATGCAGGATAGTTACAATTCGGAAAAGGCTCTTATTATCTATGGCGAGATAGTCTCATTATATTAATCGCACATGAGGCATAAAATAGTTCTTAGCTTTTTCTGTTTATAATTTTTTTAATTTAAAAACATTAAAAGGAGTTTCACACATAAAACGGACGCTGGATATTTCACGTTATAAATTTATATAATTGATGCCATTCAATTTGCATTCTTAATTATTTGAAAGGATCTACTGTTTTAGTTAAAGCTTACTTTTCCCATTCTGTCAAATCACTATTAAGGGGACAAACAATAGATATCATTTATTTAAGTCCTGTGGTTTTGGGCTTAGCCAGATCAATCAAACTCTTATATATACCACATTTCGTGTTTATGGTATAGAAACATTTTGCAACAGAAGCATGTTTTCTATAATGTTAATTTGCGCAAAAACATTTTCCGCTGTTCTTTCTTGTAAACTCACTTATTGAATCTCCTTAAATAATGCACTTCATGGGATACCGGAGAATAAAGCCTTTAGTGAGGAAGAGTAAAATATCTTAATTTATTTTATACGTTTGTTTAAAAAATCACTAAAATTAAAATATCCAAAGCCATTTCGGTTCCTGATTGACTATCGGTCTTATGACACAGCCTCGTCTATATAAACAGTGATTGCAGTTGGTGATTTCAAGAAGCCTAATTAGGTCAATCATATGACCTAAATAGGCAGCCTTTAACTATAGCATTTTCTTAAAGAAAAATAAGAATGTGTTAGTCTATAAGAACATTTTATTTTGAATTCAAATTTTTTCAGTGAAGACGTTCATTTGAAAGCTATTTTATAATATAACTGCTTTTTCTTTACATACTATAAAAACTATAAAAACCTATCACGTCCGAGTTCTTAACACCGTCTGAGAAAAACTCCAAAACAATATTTGTATCTTGATCCCCTCGCCCCCCGAGGCAATATTTTGTAGCTAAACCCCTTAACGTATGTTAATGATAATTTGATGCTATACTTATACTAAAATTTTTGATCTCTAGTTACAAGTATTTAGAAACAAAGCTGTTTAATATAACTTTATTTTGTACTTTAATAGTCGTAAATGACAGCACACAAAGCACAATATAATTGAATGTATTCATTGTAACCATAAGTACACCCGACCCACCCGAAGGTACACGGAAAAAGATGAACCATCATCGCGACCATAATCCTGCCGCCCTCAGCACATGCCCTCAGTTCAGCAACCATTGGCGGAATGTATTCATTGTAAAGATAATTTAACAGTACTTTAAACAGCATATTAAATTAAAAATATTCGGGCAAAAATGCATAATAAATCAAAATTGTAATATTTAGTAATTGAAAAAAAAATTGTAAATTTAATAAATACTAGCAGTAAACCCGTTCTTCGTACGGAAAATATTACATAAATAAACTTAACATTCACAATTATGTGTAAATTCCTATAGTATTTTGAATGAATTTGTTATTCAAAATATTCTATTAAAATATTTAATTTAATTCTTCTAAAAAATTTTTAAGAAACTCTGGGTTCGATATACAAAATTATCTTCATAGGCAGATATGAAGAATAAAGCATCCTGGTTCAGTTTGAAAACAAATTTAGAAAAAAATATTTTTTAATACTCACAAAATGACGGAAATTATCTAGAAAATCGTCCTTAATTATGGAATATATTAAATTTTAATGGAATATATTAAATTTATTATGGAATATATTAAAAATTAATGTAATTGATTTTGCGTAGTTTTTATCAATTTGGCGACATTTCCGTCAATTTGGCAACGTTTAAGAAAAGTTGCCAAGTTAGCAATATCCCGCCAAATTCGTAGATATGAATTTGCAGTCTGAAGAATAAAACATCCTGATCCCTTTTGTATATACTAAATGAAAACACTACAATTGTATTAGAAGATATACTCGTTCTACTCTTATTCTGTTTCAACAATCGGCTAAATGAGTTTATTGGCTAAACACAGTATATGAGTTTATTGGCTAAACACAATATATGAGTTTATTGGCTAAATACAATATATGAGTTTCTTGGCTAAACACAATATATGAGTTTATTGGCTAAACACAATATATAAGTTTGAATACTCTTTACCAAAATAAATGAAAGTGATGTACGCAGTCCGCAATTAATGTAATTAAATAAAAAATCAAAACGTTCATTTATAAGAAATATTTTTATATCGATATATTTAGTATTCAAATCGAAAAAAAAAGAATAATTAACAAACATATTTTATTTAATTGCATTGCTGAGCAACATGATATAAGAAAGAATCTTCCTCATAAAATGCGGATAATTAAATAACCATTTTGATTTCTTAATACTTTTCACTGTTGTTGAGTAAGAGTCTGTGAAAAGTAAACTATGGTGATAGAGTTTCTATTTAAATTCATGTTTCAAACCTGCGTTTTTCAAAAGTGACTGATAAGCACAATAAACTCCTGCCAAAGTCAGATATTGAGTTTTTATTCACTTTCACGTTTTAAAACAGCGATTTCCAACCTTTTTCGTTTGGAGGAACCAGAGAGTTAGATAGTAGAACTTCTAGGAAAAATTTCGTTTTTCATTAATATCTCGACAACCCCTCTCTTAGAAACTCGAAACAAGGATTAATTTTAAGTGGGGCTAATTCAAGGCTAGCCACAAAATTTCATTAAATTCGGTTCAGCCGTTCTCCGGTGATGATGAGACAAATGAAAGTTTCGTTTTTTATTAATATATATATATTAATATTCTCTCCAAATGGTCTACCAACCAGTCTGCAATAATCATTTCTAGCAGGATTGTCAGCGCATTGTTTTCCAGCGGAATTTCATATCACTATGCAATTCAAATGTTGAAGATATACAAAAAAATTATTCTTGCAATTCTATGTTAAGAGTTGTAAATTATTAAAACAGTATTAATACAAATCATTCGGAGTTAAGACTTAGTGTTCTATTCGGTTTATTGCACCAATCATTAACACGTGGGCATATTTCAACTGCAACTTGTCTAATGTGAGAACATTGTTGCTTTATATAATTTCTACAATAAGCAAAATTGTTTTAACATTACACCATTTTTAATATTCAGTACGGCATTGTAAAATAGAATGTCCATGGCCAACTCAGAAATTTCTGTAGCCTTCAATTTCATTTATCTTATTCATGAACCCCCAAGAAATATACCGTAACCACCTGGAGGAGCCACGTAATCCCCTTTAAGAGCCGCTACTCAACAAAAACAAAATTAATTCCAAAACAAAATGATCACGAAAAACACATGAAATTCAAATATTTTATATTTAATAATTAAATTCCCAGATTTATTATATATAAGTACTTGCTATTTAAAAAGTATTTTTTTTTGTTAACAGTTTACTATTTTAGAACAAAACTTATTGTAAAGACGATATGTTTATGCTTGATGTTTATGTACTTATTTACTTATGAGTAGAATATTTTATATTTCTTGCTAAAATAAAGTTAAGTAGAAAAATATTAAAAATAACAACCGTGATCTAGCGAATGCTATATTTAATTGTAGAATCGTCAATTTAAATGTTTATGCTGAAAACAGTTTCAAATGCACAAAGTTAAAATTCCTACTCGAAAAGACTTCCAATACTCAAGATTACACTGAATATTTAATTTCTTCTTTTATATGGAATGTTTTTAATTTTCATAAGAATAGAGGTTATAAATACTCTAGGAATTAAAAATGATTTTCTATTAATAAATTATATGCATATTAGTTATGCGAATTAATTATACGCGATACATTTCTGCATATTATTTCATTAGTAATCATTTTATCATGAGTTGATTAAATTTTTTACAAATACATCCAGTTACAAGTTCCAATAGTCTTTCGCTTACTACTATATTTAATCTTTAATATATTAATGTAATCACGTACTTTTGAAGGTTTATAAGCAAGAAATAACAAAACATTTATAGTCTTTTCTCATTAATTATTTAGAAGTGAACAGAAAATAAAGTGCTTTGCATTACAAAGGAAAAGTCTGTTTTTTTAAATGGAAAATAAATTAATTGTTAGTTATAAAAAAATCTCTCTCCGAGATTAAATTGGATCACATCATTTTCAAAATAGCTTATGTAGTTGCAAAAATAACAGATATTTTATATATCATAGTGCAAGAACCTCAATCGGACCAAAGTTATATATTCTCCATCTAATAAAAACTGCCAGTTTTATACAAATCAGATGAATATATAAATATTTATACGATACATATGTATCGATTTGCAATTTATGTAGTGAGATACTTTGCCACCAATTATTTGATATAGATAACAGGAAATATGAAAACTATAACAAAACGACAATAATATGAAAGAGTAAATTGATGCATGTTTTATAGGTTTGCATGTTTTATAGGTTTGCGAAAATATTGTGTTCATAGTACAATTCTGATGCGTTTACTTATCTGAAAACTCAATTGTGTTAGTCAATGCACACTTTGGTCCTGAAATCAATTAAAAAGTAATCTTTAGAAGTAAACTGGATAGAAAATCGTGTTAAAATGATCTTAAATCCTGAATAACATCTAGACATGGTAGTCGAAAACAACATTTATGTGCACTTAAATTCGTTCGTGAGGCCATTATTTTCCCCAAATGATACCTTATCTAAAAGAAAAGAGCCGGTTAATTCTGTTATATTCATTTAAGAAGATATACAGAGAAAAAAATGCAGTTCATTTTCTCAATGAATGCATTTCAGTATTTTTTTTTTATACTTTTGTATCTACAAATTTTAAAATCAAACCAGCGCTAAAGATAGTAATCTGAAGTTTGAAAGTGAAATTGGGATGATAATATGTCTTTCTAAAACTTTATATACTTCCTCTTTGATTACTTTTATAGTGCACTGAGACAAAGTGAAAGACAAACTCTATATTATTTTCAAAATTATAAATAATACATGGCGAAGCTTTCAAAATCGTCTCCTCATAAACACTAACCCTTAATTTATGACTGTAATGTAATTTGTACACCACTTTTATTTAAATGTCAGTTATTTTACTAATGTTAAGATTAGGTCAAATTCTCAGTTACAAAATTCGCAGCCCACATATATACGTGTATATATATATATATATATATATATATATATATATATATATATATATATACTTACGGACAATGAAAGTTGCGCCCCAAGAAGGAAGCATAGGATGGACCTGAAATGTTATTGATGGAAGGATACAGATGAATGCTATTACATGGTCACAAAAACAGCGCAGCAGAACACGTGCAGACAAGTGCAGAACAGTGCTCCCAACACCGTCGGCAGGTATAGTCTGAACGATCCACGTAACGGGCTATCCTGCGCGCTGACCACACTGCGATTTTCATCCCGATGATCAGGTCTCTCTCGAAGACCGTCAGTTTCATATATCGGCATTTCTGGCGTCTATACAACATTCTTTTCACTCCGTACTCGTGCTTGAGTCGAAGCTTCTTGTATTGATTGGGCGTCGACTACACGCTAGTTTATAAGGCCGCTGGCTCATGCTTGCAGCGCCAGTCACGGGTGTGCGGTCATGCGCAATCACACCAGACTAGGATTGGTGCTATCGGTGCGACTAGTGCTATCGGTGCCCAATGGCTATTTCCTGAACCATTAATCACAGATATACTTCCAATTGCAAAAATGTTTTAAATTTTAAAATCATCTTAAAAGCAGTTTAAATTAATAAATGCATTTCTGAAAAAAATACGAAATATAAATTTTTATACAGTCCCCCGATCCTACCAATTATATTTAGGAAAATCATCCTGATACAATTGTATGCAAAATAAAAAAAATTATCCTTTTACGATCAAAATTGGCAGACTTACAGCTGTTTAAATTTGGAGCACTTTTTGTGCTGACAAATGGTCAATACGGTCCCTGAGTGATTGGTTGCCTGAAACGGGACTTTTTATGCGTGAAAGCCCCAGGCCGTCCGGCTCGTCCAGAGGACTTAGAGCAGCGAGATGGACGACCGGGGACTTTTTATGCGTGGACTTTTTATGCGTGGAAAAGCGACTTAAATCATAAAGTTTCATGCTTCATAACTCGGTGAATTTTGGTCGCAAAAGGAATTTTTTTCATTTTGCATGAAATTGCATGAGGATGATTTTCCTAAAGAGAATTGGTAGGACCGGGGGGGGCCGTATAAAAATTTATATTTCGTATTTCTTTCAGAAATGTATTTATTGATTTAAACTGTTTCTAAGATAATGGATGTTGAAATTTAAAACACTTTTGCAGTTGGAAGTATATCTCTGTGACTAACGGTTGAGGAATTAGCCATTGGACACCGATAGCACTGGACACCCTGTATACAGTGTGAGCATAAATGAATGACCGGATTTTAAAAAAATTATATTTTCAAAACTATTATACATTATATAAACAGTGATACATAAAAATAAAGAAAACATTCCAAGTTTTTTTTTCAGTTACAAATGTTCCATGTGTGAACCTTTCATAACACGACAAACATCGAATCTGTAATCAAGTTCGTTCCACGCATTTTGCAGTTTTACAGTGTCAACGGTTCTTAATGCAGCACTGGTGCGTTCTTTAAGTTCATTGAGTTGTTTTCGACAATGGTGGTTTATAAACAAGATCTCTGACGTAACCCCATAAAAGAAAATCACATGGCGTAAGATCCGGAGATCTTGGTGGCCATGCTGGAAATTGGAATGAACTATGAAAAAAGTAGAATGATGATATTATGAAAACAAGTTGTAATGTTTTTTTTTATTTTCATGTATCACTTATTATATTATGTGTAACAATTTTGAAAATATAAATTTTTAAAATCAGGTCATTCATTTATGCTAACCCTGTATTATATATATTATACAGGGTGTTCCAAAGACATTGACCTCGGCTTTTATTCCTTAAATATTGGTCTTAGACATATATAATAAATTACAAAGTTGCGTAAAAAAAGGTACAGAAATTTATGAAATCGATTAAAATTTTCAATGGAATTAAATTTTAAGAAATGCAAAATTTAAATTTTTATACGGCCCCCGTACAAAAGCATTTCCAATGAGTAAAATGTACCCCATACACTAATAAGGTGATGTACAAAATTTCAGCATTTTATCATAAAAAGTTCCAGAGATATGAAAAGACAAAAATGCTGACTTAAACCACTTTTCGATGCATTAACATGGGTTGTCAGAGAGGAAAAATTATGTCGGCAGATCGCGTTTCAGGGGCCATACACAAATGACGAAAGAAAACAATGATTACATAAATAAATAATAATTTTGCTATTTATTGGTACAAAAGTATCTACACTGTGTAGAAATAATAACTTTACACAAAGATTACAAAGCTTGTTCAAAATTTTTTCCATCCATGCTAAAGATCCATTAAAGATAAGAAGCAGATATTATTTGCCTATGATGCATTTCTGCATTGCGTCGTTTGCACTCTTGCTGTAAATATTTACATTTTAATTTGTGATTAATCCCTCACCAATTTTGTTTATACATATCTCTGGGACTTTTTATGATAAAATGCTGAAATTTTGTACATCACCTTATTAGTGTATGGGGCACATTTTACTCATTGTTAATGATTTTGTACGGGGGCCGTAAAAAATTTAAATTTTGTATTTCTTCAAATTTAATCCCCTGAAAATTTTTATCGATTTCATAAAATTATGTACGTTTTTTACGCAACTTTGTAATTTATTATATATGTGTAAGATCGATGTCAATGTTTTGGGGACACCCTGTATATATATATTATGTCTATATATATATGTGTGTATGTGTGTGTGTGTGCGTCCTTAGCAAAACACTATACTAAACAGTAAAAACTCGCTTTTGTTTCTGCAACGGAATAATTAAATATCCTTAAATAATAAAGATGGCATGCCACCGTTTTCATATCCACAGAACTATGGCTTCTCTTTGAATATATAAAAACAAAATAAAACATCGGTGATGAGATGAATACTCGTACTCGGTGTTGTGCAGCTTCCTTTACGAATCCACAAGACTCATTTTATCTTAGTCTGCAAATTTCTAGAACCGAATATCCCTCTGCGATCTATTTCATTTATCTGCATGTTCTGCAATTATTTAAAGCAAGGTAAGAATGTATTTTTCTTTAATAAAGGGAAACATTTGTATAGATATTTTTATCGGTTTGAATAGTTAAAGAGTATGCAAATTTTTGAAAATCATTTCCATTTGTGTGAATGTAGAATGTAAATTTACTCAATTTCAAAATGCTTACTTTTTGTTTCTAAATGATCACCATCAAAGTGAATGTCCTTTCAATTATTTTAAGATTACTTTTCTTCTTGCACAATTTACTCATTTATTTATCACAATGTACTAGTGTGAATATCGAAGTGTTAGTGTGAACATTTCAACTTTGTGGTCGGTGCTTAGGCATCCTCGAGCTCCATAGCATTCCCTATTCGACGACATTTAAATATAACTAGAATGCGGCTTTGAAATTTCCAATTTAGTTTCTAAGTTTCTCCTTAGAGTGTTAAATTCCTAGTACATTTAGCTTAAGCAAATATATACATAAGATTACATCTCTACTTATATGCAGTTTACTATGACATTTTCATGCATTGTTTAGCAAGCTCTTTACCGAAAGCGTCAGTATATGTATAATGCATAATACAGGGTGATCCAAACGTCTTTGACACATTTTAAAATGGAATATAAACTCAAGTAATTGCCGTACGATAGTGAGGTTTGGACTA
This sequence comes from Amaurobius ferox, assembly GCA_951213105.1. Taxonomy (NCBI): domain Eukaryota; kingdom Metazoa; phylum Arthropoda; class Arachnida; order Araneae; family Amaurobiidae; genus Amaurobius; species Amaurobius ferox. The sequence continues at coordinate 181,063,235 of OX578133.1, read as the reverse complement.
AAATGCTTTCCACGTTGAAAAGTTTTGGTTAAGCAAATTAAAAAATTTAGCTCCAAACTTTGCCCATAGATGGCGATGTCCTTAAAATTACCAGAAAAAGCATAAAAACTGAAGACGAGTAGTTACAGAGCATATGTTAATTCCTGTTCTCGGGAACTTAAACGTAAATCTTAACTCCAAACTTTAAAATCTGAATTTATCCTTGTATTGAGACGCTTTTGCTCTCCTTTAACTTTAAATGTAACTACTTTTACGGTTTTTCTGCCCCTTCCTTATTTTTCCAAGACTTGCAGGCTGATGGCCTTCCAAGACGACTTCAACCAATAGAAAACCATCATCAAGCAACCATCCAACCAGCATCCTCTTCGGAGCTGAGTGCCTCAGCAATTCCCTATATGTATGCTAACATAAAGGAATTGCTAACGTATTGCTATATTTTTCGATGTGGGGTTGAGTGCTTTGCACAGGCACCCCGTAATGAAGCGTCTTGTCTCTTGGCTTTTTTTTTTTTTTATCCTCTACGATATTTCAATATGTGCGCCCTTTGTAGTTCGAACCACATCTAAACGGTACTCCATTTCCAACGCAGATATACAAACATTTAAATAAGTAGCGCCATCTATGGGCAAAGTCTTGCACTAAATTTTTTATTTGCTTAACCAAAACTTTTCAACGTGAAAATCATTTTAGTCCAAAACTCACTATCGTATGGCAATTACTTGAGTTTATATTCAATTTTAAAATGTGTCAGGGACTTTTGGATCACCCTGTACATCACCAAATGATGTGTTGAGTACGTATAAAGTACATACGTATATGCATTAAAAGAAATGTAACTAAAATTAAAGATTATTTGATTCTATAATAAGATGATGCGTTACATAGATTTTTTTTTCAAATATAAAAATAAGGAAATGAATAGGAATTTTCACAAAAAATTCAATATATACACTGAAATCTATATCTAATACAATCATTGCATTAACTCATTATTTTTGAATAGAAATTGTTCTATTTTAAGTTAAAAACTTCTATAGATATAGGAAAAATAGACCTTATAATATTCGAGTAAACATATATAAACCCTAGTCCAATATAACGCCCTCCTGTAAAAACATCACACTGGAAAGTGCTAACTTTAAGATATGGGAGGCCATTTTAATTCATACACTAACTTTCATTACAAATGCTTATCTTTCATTTTGGATAAATGTCAAAGTTATTTAACATTACAATGAGTGGTTGGAAATTTTCATACTTTTAATATATATAAGTTACAAAACACGATTTGTAACGCTACTAAATAAAATAAAATAATTTCCAATATATATATATATTGTTATGATGTATCCTCTCAAATCGTGGATGAACTATCAGGATAGAGAAATGAGTCCGAAATTCTGATAAATAACGCTTTTATTTAAAATTACCGGTAAGCGTAAATAGGAACAATACACAGTTAATAGCACCATAGTTATTTTACAATATTACAATAACAACTGCCAGGTACAATAAAACAGCAATTAAATGTTCAACTAATTCATAAAATAGCAAAAATTATTCTCAAAACACTGACTCACAGTTAAATTACGGTCGTATTACGCCTACTTCCTTCAAATGAACAATGACGTCCTCCATAAAAATTTCTAGAAAGCGAGCAGTATCATCGAAACTAGTTGCTATTTCTCAAAAGATCTACTGGATTCGAAAACTCGCCAAAAATCACCACGTTGCGATATTTCGCTAAATCTAGCACCTATGCCCCGAAAAGTAGCCAAGGTATGGCCTATGGTTGGTTGTAAACATGTTTTCTCCTTGTGGGAATTCATAGCACGGAGAAACGTTTTACATATTCGTAGCACAGCGCTTTCATTAAACTTGACGTCCCGGGCTGTATCAACCTACTGTGGTCCATAATACAGGGCTAATCTGTCGCTATGGACAACTTTTGACCTTGTTGAATAAAATTTATGAATTCGATAAATGACACTGTTCCTTATCTTCATTATGACGTAGGGCCCTTCCCAGTTGTACTGTATTTGAGGCGAAATTCTAGTCGTCATGAAAGTTGAACAGCCACTCTTTCTCGCCTTCCTAGAATAGCTTTTTATTAACACGTTACAACATAGTTGAAAAATGCCGTAGAAATGACTTTATCAAAATGAAATTTTAGTATGTTGTTCAGACGGTCAATGGAACCTATGGGAATATAAATGAATAATAATACCCAATTAGTTTTGGACTGAACTCGGATTGAAAAAATGAAATACATTGAATCCTATGGGACCTAATTTTTCAAACATTTTTTAAGCTCATTTAAAATTCACAAATTGCTTCGAAAGTTTTAGGAAGTATTCAAATTATCCCATAAAAAATATGAAAAAAATTTCAGCAAAATATATTCGGTAAGTTTTTAAATAAATATTAAAATAATAATTACACCCCTATTATATGAAGCGATCACGTGACCCACTTCAAAATAGAATATGGCATCCATCTTGTGCCCAAATCGTGATTTTTAAAGTTCTTTTTAATTTATATTTAGTGTTGCACCAGTCCTAAAAACCGCTTTATTTTTGCTTAAATTCTGTGCATCTACATTATGAAACAACGCAATGACAATATATTTGAGTTTAAATGATCATCAAACTTTGATTATTTCTACAACGAAGCCTAATTTTCACTTATGGAAAATGTGCCGTCGTGGTTGTCGAGTGGTCAAGGCAAGTGTTTCCGTAGCAATCGCTCGACTGCCACGTTGTGGGTTCGAGCCCCAGGTGAGGCATGGATGTTTGTTTTGTGGGCGCAATGTGATTCGCCCCCCTCTGGTGCGCCTGGGGCAACGTCAATGGACGGCTAAATGGTTCACACTTTGGCCGCTGTAATAAAGGCGAATGACGAAGGTCAAAGTGCCTGGCCATTAAAAAAAAAAAAAAACTTATGGAAAATGTTAACGCATAAAGATGTAGGATGAGTTGTATAAGAATTGCTGAATTTCTTTAACGCACAATTATTTAGCTCTGGAGTCTGCAATATAGCTGATATGAATGAAACTTTCATTGATTTTACATAGAGAAGCAGAGGATTTTTTCGATGAAGTTTTAAGCATAGAGTTAAATTGCTTGTACCTCCAAAGGTTTAAGTTTTTAAATAAAATAAATTTTTGTAGTATTGTGATGAATGAAATATGTGCAGCTTTACATACAGAGCCAGGCGATTTACATTTAAATAACGTCATTTGAGTAAAGTTCATTTTTTTCGATGAAGTTTTAAATTTTTAAACATAATAAATTATTGTAGTATTGTAATAATTTTAAAAATATTACAGCTGAATGTATCACATTTTAGTGATGTTTAAATAAAATTGCATTGCAGTCGGAAAGTGTTTCATAATCAATGCTTTATGCATGATGGATATTTCTTGTTTGCTTTGATATCGTACCGGGTCTTCGTTCTATAGGTAGCAACGTTGATCCTTTCACGATGGTCAGGGATTGCGTAAGTGTCTGACAACATTGTGAAACAGTCCATTACTACTAGAATGTATTTGTTATTATCTGAAATTTGTGATAGAATGGCCCCAAAATGTTGAGAGCAATTCTCTCAAAAGGAGCTCCGACATTGTACATTGAAGAGGTCCACGTAATTTCTTCCCCTTTGAGTCCCTTCTGAGGGTCGCATTCCGTGCGTTCTTTGCACTGGCGCTTAAAATCTGACCTAGCATTGCAGCGGAAGAAGCGTTTACGAATTTTGTTCAGCCTCTTGCCAATGCCAAATTGTCCTCCTGTAGGTCTGCCATGTATATTTTTCAGTACGCTCCAAACTGTGCAACGGGGAAGTAAAAATTGCCATCTGCTGCTCTTTCCATAGTTACTCTCCTATTAACAGTATTCTACTCCATTCCTCAAATGTAGAGAATCTCACAGTGGCCAGTGCCGTTTCGTTTCAAATGAGAAACGGGAAATTTCTTGCCAAGTTAGCCTCTCATTTGCTTGCTCTTTGTGGATCAGATTTGGTTGGATATCTCTGTCTTCTTTTTAGGCTCGAGAAAGCTCTCCATTACTCCAAGAATCCTGTTGTGAATTTGAACTATGGTCAGTGATAATTTGCCAGATAGTCACTGGAATCTGGAATCCATACTTTTCAGCATGAGGGTAATGTGCGCAATTCACCAAATAAGATCTAGAGAACGAACGCATCAACGTTTCCAACGACCCCTTTTTAAGCCAAAATTCCATTCTAAGCAAGCAAACATTTTCGTAGTACATTGTTTTTAAAGTCAAAAACAAATCCATGCTCCTCTAAAAAGTCAGTCCAAGAGTGCATGGGCCAACAATATCAGTTATGTAAGCGACATGGTTACAGATGCTCGACCCGATAGACGTTCATTTTCCCCACTGCATGTACTTTTTCCTCACTAACAGTATGCAGGGATAATTTGGGTGCAGTATACGGAAGTTACCGTATACAGAATAGGTGCCGTATATGGAACGCCATTAATACGATCAGCCACATCACTTTTAATTACTGTGGCATTTGATCCCGAATCTAAGATCATTTTGCACTGGATAATATTGATACGACTCAGTTTGCATTTTACTTCTCAGGTAAAATTTTGGATTTAAAGCCATATTAATTATATTATTAAAACACACGATATTCGAATGCAGAATATGCAAAAGAAGGTGCTTTGATTCGGAAAAAATAATGTTTCGAAACAGGTGGGTGGCATATGGAAATAAAGGAAGTTTCTCAACTTTTAGGTTGCTGATTTACTAATGTGATACATCGTTCGAAAGATGCCATTCTTAATCATTTCAATCAATAATAAAAATTAGAATTTTTCGACTCATTCTCTGGTTCTGGTCCTTTTAAGAAATGAGAAAATTAATGATAATAACTAAAGCTATTTCTATTATATTAAATAATTTTTGTGGAGTGTTTTATGTCAAGATCATAGAAATGATACATTTATAAGTTTTTTTAAGTATTATAAAGAATTTAAAATTTTTAATATTTTGCAAAAATTTTACACAAATAGAGAGTATAAACCTAAATCCAATTAGGCCCAAAATTATTAATATATTTTTTTGTTTTGCTTTTTAAATTTCAATACTTTATTGCGTGCAAGATAAGTTATTTTAATTCAGCTTAATTCAAATAAATTTTAAATATTCTTAAATGTACTATCTACATTGCTACTCTTTAAATGCATTAATCTGATTAAATGGATTAGCTATATTTAAATATACTTAAATGCATTATCTATACTCAAATCTGCTTAAATGTATTTTCAATACTTAAATATATTAATTAAAATGTGGTTCATTTAATTTAATATTTTATAGCGTATATGATAATTAATTTTGGTACAACTTTATTAAAATAATTATTTCAAATAATTATTTCACCATAACAAAGATTCTACCAGTATTTAAAACTTGAACTGTATAATTTTCATAATTACCCTTTTTTAATGTTATAATTAGATAACTGAGTAAAAATCCGATTTTCGATTTAATTTTTTAACAATATTAACTATAAAATGTTTATTTCTAGCCAAAGCATAGATAAAAAATAGATCGATAGAAGCATCATTGCACCATTTTTCTGCTCATAAATTTCTGTGATATATTTTTTCTAAATTTGTGTGCGAGATATCATGTTCGAAACAACGAAATATCAAGTTTTTAAATAAACGTGAAAAAGGTTCATGATATGCATCAACACATGAGTTCAATACTTCATTGTTTTAAATTACACCATGATTGAATAAAGTACAATAATGTGATTGGTATTTTTTTTCTAGAAGTTATTATGCTATAAAAGGATGTTAAAATTAGAAGATATGATATTTCAAAATTTAAGAGATGCACTATATCGTTAAACATTATGATGTTTCAATTTAAACAAAATTATTTATTTAATTCACTTAATACATAATATTTTCCAAACATGTCAGAGTAATTGAGAATGATTAGGAACCGCAAAGCTTTGAGCATGTTTTCTTTAAAATATTCGAGTCTCCAATGCAAGAAAGGCACGACGCTAAATGCAGCTAATGGCTTCATCTTCATACTAGAAAATAAATTAAGGATGTAAGTAATTTCTCATTCCCAACGTTTAGGATGAGAGCAATTTATCACATACTTTAAGCACTTGTCCTTAAAGGCTCTCTTCATTATGGATCATTTCGCTTCAACACCTATCCACACTCCGAAGTTTGTTTGCTATCTTAACTCAAGCTTTAAATTTTATCTACCAGGATACTTAGATAAACAAGCAGCACTAAAATTTTATTTTACTTATGCTATGAATGTGTATTCTAATAAGATTTACTTTAAACTAAGACATACTCAACATTACATACGCTGTTCACATACTTTGCATATTATATGAAATAAAATAACACATAACTTAATTGAACTTTGCATGGCAAAATAAACATATAACAATATTTAAACTAGATAACTATTTGACTAAAATTAATATAGTTAGTACGGAAAATTTTTGATAAAAGACATCAGGTTTTGAAAGCATTAATTAGTTTATTTGTTCACAATATAGAAACAGAACAGCTGCCTGAGCAAAAGCTAGAGAGGTTTCTGTCACAAGAGACCCACACACGTGACCCAGAAAGCATCGCCAAACCGAAAAATAGCATTAGAAGGGAGAACCAAATAATTACATTTCATTACTAGACTAAACCAAAGTATACTACCACCCAAGTCAAAGTAAAGGAACTGTTAGTTTTACACAGGCTGGAAGGATAGGACTGTCCGTGAATTTTCCCCTCCAAATGATAATTATGGTGTCAACAGGCTGCTGAACAGGCTGTTGACACTGACGTTGAATAGGCTGTTGAAACTGGCGCTAAACAGGCTGTTGACACTGACGCTGAATAGGCTGTTGAAACTGGCGCTGAACAGGCTGTTGACACTGGCGCTGAATAGGCTGTTTTCACTGGCGCTGAATAGGCTGTTTTCACTGGCGCTGAATAGGCTGTTTTCACTGGCGCTGAACAGGCTGTTGAAATTGGTGGTGGTACATTTTTTAACAATTAAAACATGATTCTTGTTTCCTGTTACAATTCTTTATTAAGCTGATATAATTTTCTCAAAAATTTATCCTATTACACTACTTGTTTTTCACATGAAAAGGCCATTTTAGTGGGCATCCAATTTTATGCACATTTTCAAATATTCGCATTTTCCTTTCTAATGAACAATATTGCTAAACCTTCAGAGAAGCAGGCATTAAATTGGGAATTGTGTTATAAGATTGCAACCAATATGTACAAATTAATTTAAAGATAAATAAAATTCCTACAGTAATGTTCTCAACAGAAAAATAAACAAGAAAGATCAATCATTCATAAAGCATTGATTATGAAACACTTTCCAACTGAAATGCAAAATGAGATGCATTCAGCGTTGATATTTTTTTAGTTATCACAGAACTACGATAATTAATTTACTTGAAAGCTTAAAACTTTATCAAAAAAATGAACTTTATTCAAATGACGTCATTGAAATGTAAATCGTCTTGTTCTCTATGTAAAAGCAGTGGATACTTCAGTCATTCACTTTTATCCCACACTCCTGAATTAAATAATTTTGCCTGAAAAAAATTCAGCAATATACAACTCATCTTTACAATCACTTGTTTATATTTTACATCCATTAAAATTAGGCTTTGTTGTAGAAATAATCAAATTTTAATGATCATTTAAACTAAAAAATATTGTAATTGGGTTGGCGCAGAATATAAAAGCACACAAAGTACGCAAAAATAAAGCGGTTTTAGGACGGATGCAACACAATATATAAATGTAAAAGAACTTTAAAAATCCCGATTTTTACTCTAGGAAAAGAGATGGATGCCATATTTTATGCGGGTCACGTGATCTTGTCATATTATATGGGTGTTATTACTATTTTAATTTTATTTAAAAGATTACCGAACATATTTTGTCGAAATTTTTTTATGTATTTTTGGGGATAATTTGAATATTTTCTGAAACTTTCGAAGCAATATGTGATTTTTAACTTCGCTTAAAAAATGCTTGAAGAATTAGGTTCCATAGCGTTCAATTTCATTTTTTCAACCCGGGTTCAATCTAAAACTAATTGGGTGATATTATTAATTTACATTCCCCTATGTCCTATAGACCGTCTCAACAACATACTAAAATTAATTTTGATAAAATCATTTTTACGGAAGTTATCATGCGAATTGACAGACAGAATGAACAAACTTATAAACACTTTTCAACTATATTGTAAAGTATTGATAAAAAAAATAAACTTTGTTCTCTTCGTGACATATGCATTTTTGCATGAAAATAAATCCATTGCGGTTAAGACTAAACTAGGCAAAATTATGTCTGTTATAAGATATCAGTTCTCCTCAAAATTTCTTGATTATTCTCCAAGATCGTTTTTTACATAGGATTTTCAACCCATTAGCCACTCATTAACTCAGATTAAAATCATACGCCAATAGGATGCAGCCACTATGTCCCCAATTGACTGACAAAATAATTTTGGACATCATGTGTAGGAATCCTTTGCATAAAATTCTATTTTATTATATTTTATTTATTTCTTTTTATAATTTATAATACGCTTTGTTTCTTATAAATTTATTTTTTTATCTATTTACTTTTTTTCTTTTTTGGCATTTTTAGTTATGTATTACGATTTTTTTATTTTTGTATTTATGTTAAAGATGCCTAATGCTTCGATTCTCGGGTTTCCCCAGAAAATATTTTTAATTACTGCAAACACAAAAACTACATCCAAACACCGTCTGTGCTTTAAATATAATGTTCTTAGCGAAAAACAGTTCAAATTAAAAAAACAAAATCCATTCATGTAGTAATATACGCCACAATTAAATTTAGTCATACTTGTGATCAGTTTCTTAGTGAAAAGTAAATTAACTCAATATTTAAATTTGAATTATGCATGTAATTTTCTCCCCTTTCCAACTGATCGAATTCCATACCTAAACTAACGACCTAATAGATAATTTATTCCGAAAGTTGACTTATTTGTTACTGATTTGGAAACATGGGTATGAAAATTATGAAATTCCATTGTATTGCTTTAGAAACTTATCTCGGAAAACTAATTTGAGTCTTTTATGTAATCCTTTCGTTGGATTAATATTATTAAAATATATTATTAAGAAAGTTGCTTTAACAGGAGAAGCAGCAATCTAAAATAATGAAAAGAGATGTATGCTTGCTTGTTGCTCACGTAGTAGAAAATTTGAGTGACTCACATCTGCGAAATTTGGTACTGTAGCATTTCAGGTCGGATTCAAAGACACCTCGAATCAATGTTTTGTTAAATTAGAATTAGTTTATTAGTAATTTTATGTTGAAGTGTAATTCTGAACGATTTTCACACAAATAGGTTAATTAGCAATTAAAAATGTTATCACATAGTCTTCATCTTAACACCATCAAAAAGATCGAATAAATTTCTCTCTAACGAGTTTTAAATGGAATCAATAGAGACATTTCTTACCATTGTAAAACCAATTTGCAAACTCATCCAAATATGTGTGAATTACGAAATTTCATATTTAATATTCTGTATTGGATTCACACGATTCTATATTTTAGTATGAATTTCATTAGTATTTCATATTAATATCATTAGAATATCAAGTCTTCTCATAAAAAGTTTTCAATTACTCTATTTCTAAATTATGAAATGTCATATATAATCTTCTGTATCGGATTCACACGATTCTATATTTTAGTATGAATATCATTAGAATATAAAGTTTTTTCATAAAAATTTCTCAATTACTCTATTTCTGAATTACGAAATTTCATATTTAATTTTCTGTATCGGATTCACACGATTCTATATTTTATTATGTATTAGAATTTTAAATGAATATCAAGTCTTCTCATAAAAAATTCTCAATTACTCTATTTCTGAACTTTATATAAATTTGAAAGTGACACTTATCATAAATAATCAAATCTCTTATTACCGAGTCACTGACTCCATTTTTCTTGAACGACGCTGACGTATATAAGGACAAAGAGGGAATGAGCCTTAGGAAATACGTCTCCAAATTTCGATGCCTGCTTTTTTCAAGGAAAACTCGACACACGTACTGCTCCTGACTAGGGCTGACTCACTTTCAGTTGAAATTTTCTCATATCTAGATATTAATTTTTAACATGGATGTTATATTTTTGTAGGGGCGACTTTTGTGCCCGATCAAATATTGTAGTCATTGACTTGCAAGGCATTCTTACTCTTTTTAAAAATTTCAGAAAAATATTGTCAGTTCTACATAACTTTTCTAAATTCTGGATACCAGGTTGCAGAATGGAAATTACGATTTCACTTTTATATTCTTTGATCGCTGCAGAGTGATTTCGATCTTGGCTATTCAGCCGCATTCTGTTACGCTAGTATGATACTTTAAATACGGAATAAATAAATTAGATTATTTCTTGAACACACAATGTGTTAAGTTATGTATAAGTTTATGTACAAAGAACTTTGCACGGATTGCAGAAATACCAATGGAAATCGCATTTTTAGGGCGTATTAAACGTATTTAAATGCTTATTTTGAACTTATTAAGCCCACACAGCGAGTGTGGAGCAGCGGATACTTATTATATAATGAAGTGGGGTTTTCGTTATTCCCTGTCATAAGGCGCATAAATGCGTTCAGTGCTTGAGCAGTGCGCATACCCACATTGCATATGGGAATTTCGAGCATACGCCCGCGCAGCGGCTTATACGTGGTCTATAGCTATTTAAAAAAAACTGTTGCAGTTCAGAGCTCTTAAAAAAGAGCTTAGCAGCCTGTATGCCCACGAAACGTGTTTTTGTCGTTTTTTGTTGCAAGCAGGCTTATTGTTGCATTGTTCTTTGAATTTCGAGAATTTGATGTGAGTTCCGATGCAATTTCAATAACTTCAATCAGAAGTCCGCATCTTAAGTACCGGGAAACGTCAGGTATTCGTTATAGTTTAATATAAATCGAATGGAAATCGTTAACCACATTCCCGCCGATGGTTTCTAAGTGACTGCATAAAAGTGCACTAGATATATTGCATTAAGTTTAAAATATTTTGCACTCTAAAGGACTCTCAATATACTGCACTTTTAGTGTTTCATCCTAAGTTGCATTCAGCGCCAACAAATTAAAAAGAAAACAGTAAATTATTGCATATTATTTACTGTATTTTTCGAAATATGCTTTCATTTGTTCATAATCCTAAATCCATCTTATGAAAAATATATTATAGCAATCATATTTCATCAAGAATTGTTTTAAGAATAAATGCTGGAATAATTAGCAACGGTAGTTTAATAGCCTTGAAAAATACTTCTGTTTTTAATTAGAAATTAAAAATAAAATAATACTAGATTACAAATTTAATATTAATTTAAGCGACGCGCAGGGATATGAATCATTTGCAAAATGAAAAAAATTGCATTGCAAAATACTAATATTATTGAATGCTAAAATTAGGTGCCTAATTCCAGAAGTTACAGAGTTATGTCTTTATGTACTGTAAGGTATCGCTGAGATAGACTAACATTTTTAAAGATACAAACATAGTTTTAATGCTCAAGTGATTAAAATATATGTCTAAAAAAATGTTACTATGATTTATTGTAGTTAATATGTAAAATATTGATAAAAGAACGGCTTAGATAGTAAACATATGCAGGTTGGGAACAATTGAAACAACTATTCCAAATGTGAGCAAATTGTGAACAGAGAAGGATGTACAGGAGGAAGTATGAGTTGGACACTTTTCAGGTATTTCTTTGATATATCCGGAAATGTACAAAGCACATTTTGTAAAGTCCACTTCGATGATAACAGCTTGCAAATCCGTCCCAGCAAGGCAACGGTAGAGCGTTGGCTGGTCCGTATGAAGATCAGTGGTTCGATTCCCAGTTGGGGCAGTAAGGTGCTTTATAATTTTATTGGATTTTTTAACAAAGGTTCTGGAAACAAAAAATTGGTGTGTACTTCAAAGTTCAAAAAGTTCTTGCGGGAGAATATCTGAAACAAAAATAATTTCTTTGTGCGAATTTTAATGTTATAATTTTCTGAAAATATTTGATTCTTTTCTTTTGAAATTGAGACGCTGAGGATAAATATTTGCAAATAAGAAAGAGCTCAATAAGGGAATATTTCAGCATTTTATAAACAAAATTAGGACTTTTTAACATTATATTGAGAAGAAATTATACCAGCAATGAAATAACGGAAGATTATATTATAAAAATGACACACCTATAATTTTTCAACCTATATAGAATTTTTGACCCCGCCACTCATGGTCAAAACATATTTTCAAAGAGCCGGATATTTCTGTAATTTCAATAATTAAAACTACCGCTTGTAAAAAAATAACTTACAAAGCTGCCTTAAAGAAAGAAAGCATATGTCAGTTATGTGATCTATAAATTTTGAAATAAGCTCTTTAACCAATGAGTGATTTGACGATTCACTAGTCACATAACTGACATGTGTCTACTTTCTTCAAGGAATTTTTGTAAGTTTATTCTGTAATCGTTCTGTCAGATATAGATGGTCAAATACAATATTCTGTATTTTATATGAAACTGAAATGCTCTAATGAAAATCAAACACTCATTGATTAAACAGAAAATTTCAAAATTTATGTTTCAATAAAAATTACAATTCACTAATTTCTTTTACGTAAAGTTTCCCTAAGCTCTCCGAATCATCGCATATGTCTAAAATGGACGCAAATGAACACATATCTTGGAAGCAAAATTAAAAATGTATTTTGACTTGTATTGTGTTTATAATTTATGTATGACAATTTAGACATATTAGTCATTAGAAGTTTAAATAATTATACTTGTTTGTATATTTTTCAGATAACGATCTCGATGACAATGAAATTTTTATAACACGCTATAAGCCTGAGCGCTTGGACGCTTTGTGTAAGACAACGAAATTCTCAAAAAAAGAAATCAGATTAATGTATCAAGGGTTTAAGCAGGTAAGTTCTTTCTTTGTTTAATGTGGCAAAACATTTTGTTACATAACATGTATAACTTTATTTTTAGAATATCTACCATTTTTACCATGCATAATAATTTTCAAAAACGTCAACTGAATGCTATACTGTATACATATAAAAAAAATGATCTTGCTTTCCGTATTACGTCTTAATAAAGTAAGCAAAATATTTATGTTGGGTGTAAAAAAGCTCTTTCAGACCAGAAATAGCTTTGAAAGATATTTGCAGTTTAACCCAAAATTGGCATTCTACTCATAGTCAGTTTATCGATGCCCTGCATCAGGTAGATCGGCTAATAATCTATTTTACCAAGAAAACAGCATTTGTCATACATACCATCGACCATCAAAGGTGTCCCGTGAATCATAAGTGAATTATCTTATAAGATCGTAGCCTTTTATTAAATAGTTGCGTTATCTTGCCTGATACTCTTTACTAACGAACGGTGGTAACATCTTCATGTCAAAAGATTTTGCTATAAATATTGAAATTGAGATAGCGATCCATGTTGAGATTATAAAGTGGACAATGCCTATAATGGTGAGTATTATAATAGTCTGTTAAACGAACAGTTTGTGAAATAATTATTTCTCAATATGCACATATTGAGAGACAATAAAAAAAAAAAAAAAAAAAAAAAAAAAAATTGCCTAACAGCGTGACGGCAGTTAGCAACCTTCAGATATGATTCTCGTTTACATTCTGGTTCATTCGAATAATCAGTTAGTATATAATCTTAATATAATGCACGAATTTAATAAATTTATTTAATCAAAAATAAATAAATTCAATAACCATGTGATCAATCTAATAAAATAAGTTAGAAAAAAAATTGTATGACATTGGCTAAGTGTTATACTGTGAAATATAAATACTAGAAATTCAATGTTTTCAAAAGAACATATCAATTTAAAGATATTTTTAAAAATAAAATGTATTCATTTTTATTTGAAAATACGGAAACATTCTTAACAAAGACTCCTTATAAAACAAAAATTATAAATCTCTCTTGTATCGATTGGTTTTTGATATGAAAAAATACTAGATCCTACACTTGATCAAGTACTTGATACACTTGATCTTACACTTATTAAAATACTTGATCTGTAGTTTGTTTTAATAATGTTTTTGTAGTACTGTACTATTTATGAAGATATCTGCCGATATTATTCCATATATAAATTTCTGCAAAGAGGTGTCGACACAGATAATTGTAAATATTTTATTTTTTAACACTCAGAAATTATTTTACTTTTATTTCTGCCTGTCAGTATATCTGATTCACCTATAAGTAACATATGTTTCCTGTGATCTCTAAAGTTTTTTCGAATGCAGAAATATTCTTGCACGGAGTTCCTCAGTATAAGATTTTGTCGGTCATTCATCCTGAAATGTTGTTGCATTAGTTGACTTAGATTTTGACCTATCTATGTAATAAACATCAGTAACTTTATTGGGACAATTTGTAATTATATATATATATATATATATATATATATATATATATATATATATATATAATGTATGTGTGTTTGTAAGAATTACAAAACGGTAAGGGCATCATTAGAATTGAATGAAATGTGTTTCACATACGACGTGGCATCGAATCAAATAGATTTTAAATTTATATCTGAGAAAGTGCATTCCAGGTTGCTTCTATCCGAACAAAAAGATCAGCTGTATTAGCTACAGGATGAGCGTCGGGAGCAGGACGCAGACCAACGAAATCCCAACCATGTTCAATATGCGACATATCCGGTGAATAAGCAGGACAAGGATGAAGCTGTTTATGTTGTATTGAAAACAAGTCTGGATCATTCTTAGCAGCATGTGGACGGGCATTTTCTGTTGAAAGATAGCTCCAGGAATGCATTGAAGGAAGGGCACGACTTCGGGCTCCAGAACTTCTGTGGTGTACCGGTTGCTGTTGAGATTAATCACAATTCTTAGCAGCTGAGATCGTCCAATATACCCAATGGCGCCTCATACCATCATGCTTGGCTTTCATCCAGTATGATGTTGGGTAACGCACTCCGGAAGCTGGCGTTCACCGCTATAGCGTCTAACGTGTATGCGGCCATCAATGTACCCCAAATTAAAGCGGTATTCATCGGAAAAGATGACCAGTTGCCAATTGGCACGGCAGTGTCTATGTTGATAAGATCATTGTAGCCGCAGCCATCAATGGTTTTGCGCCAGGGTAATCCTATACAAAGGTTCTTGCACGTAGTCCACGGTGCAGCAGATGCCAACGAATTGTTGGAGCAGACAATGACACACCTCCAGCAGTGATCGATCGTTCTGCCAACTGTCGAGATGAAGCTGTACAGTCCATCACTACCATTCGGATGACGTGCCTATCATCCCGTGCTGACGTAACATTTCGTCGTCCACTGCCGGATTTGAGACTCGTTTGGTTCTCTTCAGTCCACTGCTCCACACTTGCATCACTGTCGTGGCATTGCGCTCCATACCAGCTGCTATTGCACGATAAGAAACCCCTCACGAAAGCCGATCATTCGTCCCAGTTCATTCTCCATAACTTGCATGTATGGCGCCCTGTCTTCGTACAGGTATAGTGAATTCTCATGAAACTTTTACCGCTTCCAGATAATTATATGCTGTTTTAAGGTCCCGCTACAGCTCTCTATTTATAAAGCTAAAACAGCAGTTCAGAGGGAGCTATTCAGCCCACGCTTGTCCGGTGATTCTGAAATTCTAATCATTTTTATAGCATACCCTAATGTGCATTTGTTGTAAGTTTCAGCTCAATCGCGTGATTCGTTTATGGTGTTGCAATTTTTACAGATATGAGTTTATTATATATATATATATATATATATATATATATATGTATATTATATATATATATATATATATATATATAATATATATATAATATATATATATATATATAATATATATATAATATATATATATATATAATATAAATATATATATATATATATATATATATAAATATATATATATATATAAATATATATTTAAATATATATATATATATATATATATATATATATTTAAATATATATATATATATATATATATATATATATATATATATATATATATATATATATATATATATATATATATATATATATATATATATATATATATAAAATATATATATTATATATATATAATATATATATATTATATATATATTATATATATAATATATATATTATATATATACAATATATATATATATATATATTATATATATATAATATATATATATATATATTATATATATATAATATATATATATATATATATATATATATATATATATAATAGTTTGAAAATTCAATGATAGAATAGAGAGAAGTTTATATATACATAATACACATAATACATATATAGAGGGTGTCCCAAAAAGATTGAAACGCGCTTTAATTTTTGACCTGTTGGAGATAAGTGGGCAATGTAAATTTCAAAAATGTTGAAAGTAAGGTAGGAAATAAGACTACGTTAATGAAATAGTCCTCCCATTAATTTTCAAAAGTTACACTTTTCGAATTTTTATACGACTCTCTTAGACAAATTTGGTCACTCAGATTTTTTTTATTTTTAATGCAACAAGATCATTAAAAACCCCGCATATATGTATCTTTAAAATCAACTGAATTATGATAAAGGAAAAAATCTGACTTATGCCACTTTCCGTACCATGTGAAAGGCTGTTTCATCAGTGAAAATAGGGATCATAAACAAATTGGCGATGGAAATTGTTTAGATAAAAAAAGTACTTAAAGGTACTCAAAAGTACTTAATTATTGAAAAAGTACTTAGCTATTTAAAAGTGCTTATGAATCCGTGATTGCATCGTGAGCCTACACGGAAATTCGCAAAACGTCAAAAGCAAAAATGGGGGTCGTATAAAAATTTAAAAAGTGAAACTTTTTAAAAATTAATGAGAGGACTATTTCATTAACGTAGTCTTATTTCCTACATTACTTTCAACATTTTTGCAATTTACATAGCCCACTTATCTCCAACAGGTAAAGAATTAAAACGCGATTCAATTTTTTTGGGACACCATGTATAGTACATATATATATAGAAATTTATAATAATATAATAACACCCTAAATAATTTGAAGTATCTTGTCTATATAAAGGTAAAAAGGGACAAAACGGAAAACCGATTATTTATAATATATAATGAATATGGATATATTAGCTTAAATGAACTTGGAATATTTATATTAATATAAATTCATCTATTAACCTTTCCTCGATTCCATAATTAGTATTATTTTAAATCTAACGCCCTATTAATTTCCGGGAATTCTCCGAACGAATTAACGTTGCTGTCCATAAATGTGAGTGAAATTTTAAAAATTTATAAAATTTCAAAATAATGGAAATATTTAATTTTTTTTAATAATTGTCCTTTGTAAAACAAGAGAGGCTTAGAATAAAGAAGCATTATATATTTAATTTTAGGCAGCAGAATGAGTGCATTTATTATATTATATCCTCTTCTTTATGTAAATACTCTACATTACTACTAAATACTTTACAATACACTATCAGACATCTGAATTTGAAATAATAAAAACACTAAATTCTTCTCATACGGAAATAACTGGCTCCTGAGAAGTAACATAGTTCTTTCTGATAACCTCTACACTAAAGTTAATGTTATGTATTTGCTAAGATGTGAATAGAAAAGTTACAAAAACTTCTGAATATTTTTATATTGCAGCTTTTGTAATCAAAAAAAAGCTCCAAGTATCGTTATAACTGTAATGAAAACACATGATTTTAAGAGCTGAAACAAAATACATAATTTATGAAACTTTAAAATTTAATTGTCTTAGTTTAATGCAGATTGTGTGTAAAATTTTCGTAATTTTGAGTGTATGAAAAGTCACATTTACTATATGTTTGCTGTTTTACAGCCTAGAATTACCAATGCTGGTCATTCTGACTCTTCAATCGTATCTTTTATTTTTAAAATAGAACGTAGAATTGTTTAATTTTCATAAATCTTAAAAAATGTTTTTTACACCGAATATGGCTGAAATCGATCAGTATTTTTTCGTATTTACAACGCTGCATATTTAGATTTACCAAGCCAGTCAATTCGTCTGAGAACAGCAGAAAAGCAACCTCCTCTTTCAAGATCTTAATTGTTGGGCATCGAAACAAAAATGATTAACAATGGCATCTGATATATCAACAGCATTTCATAATAAGAGACTAAGTTGCGAATAATGCAAATTTAAAAACCAGTCCAAGGATCTCTCTTAGGTCAATTAGGCATAAACAGTAGGATTATTTAGACCATTCCTACTTCCGCGAAATACAAGCACGGACAATGAAAGTTGCGCACCAAGAAGAAAACATGGTACAACCGTGAAATGATGTAAATAGTTAGAGGGAGGGCTGGTAAGCAAATAATCCCAGTCTGGTGCAATTGTGCATGACCGTACATCAGTGAGTGGCGCTGCAAGCATGAGCCAGAGGCCTTATAAACCGGCGTGTAGTCGACGCCCCATCAATGCGAGAAGCTTCGGCTGACTCAAATACGAGTACGGAGTGAAAAGAATGGTGGGTAGATGCCAGAAACGTCGATATACGCGAGTGACGGACTTCGAGAGAGGACTGATCATCGAGCTTAAAATCGCAGGGTAGTCAGCGCGCCGGATAGCCCGTCACGTGGATCGTTCGGACTATACCGTCGGACGGTGTTGGGAGCACTGGTCACGGGACACCACCCAGACACGGAGGACCGACTCTGGACGGACCAGACATTCCACGAGTAGAGAGAATCGAATAATCGTGCGGCATGCACGTATAGAGCCCAAGGCGTCGTGATCCGCGATATAGGCACACGGAGCGGCTCCTGTGTGCCCACGAACCATATCTAGACGCCTGAAGGAATCGAATCTGCGATCCCAGCGTCCCTTACGTGTGCTGCCGTTAACATGGGAACATCGGCGGTTCCGGTTGCAGTGGTGCGGGGCCAGAGTAAAGTGGAACGCCACATATTGGCCATGTGTGGTGTTTAGCAATGAGTGCCGCTTCGTTTTGGGGACCGATGATCAGCGTGTCCGGGTGTGGAAGTTACCTGCACAACTTCACAATTCCAACCACGTTATCGAAGGCTACACCAGCCCCACAGACATTATTGGCTGGGAAGCCATGGTCTAAGATAGACGATTCCCTCTAGTAGCGGTACCTGGAACATTGACGGGCCAGCGGTACGTGGAGTAGATTCTACGGCCCCATGTGCTACCATTCGTTTCTGGGAATCTAGGTGCGCAATTCCAGCAGGATAATGCCCGGCCGCACATGGCTTGGGTCGCCCAGGCCTGCCTCAGTCATGTCCAGACACTTCCATAGCCTTCCCACTCCCCAGACCTGTCCGTTATCGAGCATGTGTGGGACCAGTTGAAACATCAGCTGCCTCGTTTCCGCAATCTTCGGGATTTGGAACGTAACGTCCAACAGGTGTGGATTCGTCTGCTGCAGGACAACATCATGTGTCTGTTCGATACCATGACGGACCGTATTGCTGCTTGTACCACAGCAGGAGGCGGTGCGACGCGCTATTGAGGATGAACGGACTGTGTACCACAGCTCCCTCTGTACGTATTCTTCTGCGCTGTTTTTGTGATCATGTATATCATTCATCTGCATCTTTCTATCAATAAAATTTCAGGTCCATCCTATGTTTCCCTCTTGGAGCGCAACTTTCATTGTCCGTGTGTGTAATTAAGAAGGGAATGTAGGTCGACACTTATGCTCGTTTCTACAAGTCAATACCACTCTAGTTGGATGGCAGATCGCCTACAGAGAACCGACACGCAGGAAGGGGCATTAGAGAAGGAAGAAAGGTGCGTCCATAAAATGCTTAACATTTGAATAGCAGTATGTCAAGCAGAAATAGCCAATCAAAAACAAATGTTTGACACCTTCTCGTCAAAACTGCGTGCAGGATAAGAGGCAAGAGGTACTTACTAAGATGTGAAGATAGCAAGAGGTACTTACTAGGATGTGAAGATAGCAAGAGGTGCTTACTAAGATGTGAAGATATCAAGCGGTACTTAATGTGAAGATAGCAAGAGGTACTTACTAAGATGTGAAAGTAGCAAGAGGGGTACTCACTAAGATGTGATGATAACAATAGGTACTTACTAAGATGTGATGTTAGCAACAAGAGGTACTTACTTTCTTCCGGATTTCTAGCATTGTGAAAGATAGAAGGACTCCATATATTTTTCCTTATCTATGGTATTTTACTAGTTAGGGGGGTAAAAAGAGCGTGAAAGGCCAATTGGAGGTCATCTGTTTCCAATTTCTTTGAGAATTCTTTAGTACTTGTATTGACTGTTGTTTGTCCTGGAATGTTCGTTTTGCAATTACACATTGCAAACCGATCACAAACCACTGCAGTCTCCAATATACAGTCAGTTTCTTTCGAAGGTGTCATTTGTCGCTGGCCAGTGCATGTTTTCTTTAACATATTATAACTTATTACAATACATTTCCTGAATGATTTTAAAGGAGACAATTGATATAAATATTAGCCAAAGAGATTATATCTTGAGACTTCCAGCGGAGTTGCAGGAAAAGTATGTTTCAAGAAAACCGAAAGTTTTACATTCATGGATGATTGCAACAAAATTTACACATAAATGCAAAATTTGCCAAATAAATGTATGCAAATACAATAAAACTTAAAATGTGTCTGAAATGTTACACATTTGTGCTTGGATTCTGTATAGAAAGAATAAATACTTTAATTTTTAGCATAGCCTGCAGTTTAGAAATGACATTCTGAAATTAATATTTCTTATTTATAAAAGTTTAAGTTACTTTTAAAATATAGAAGTTTTAAAAAATTGTTACTGAATTTAAATTTCTTATTCTTTATATTATGTGTCCTTATTGAGAATTAATGAACAATATTGTGTTGTTTAATTATTAATATGATTGTCTGTAAACACTTTGCATTGGGATTCAATTATTTAAAATTATAAAGTGCAATCAGATCAACTCAAATATGTATTATAAAAAATTATTTAAAGCACATTAGACTTAACATTTTTAAAAAAAATATTACTAAATTTAAATTGCGTATTCTTTATATTATGTATCCTTATTGAAAATTAATGAACAATATTGTGTTATTTAATTATTAATACGATTGTCTGTAAACACTTTGAATTGGGATTCAATTACTTAAAATTATAAAGGGCAATCAGTCAACCGAAATATGTATTATGAAAAAAAATTATTTAAAGCACAATAGATTTAACATTTTTTATCTATCACAAATAGCAAAAAAAAGTAAATCATGTATAGCTATGGGTTAAAATGATTCATCTCGGTAGTTCGGGGTATACCGAAAGCGTCGTAATTCTAGTGTTAAACAATATAGTCCTCATACATTCTTCTAATTTTTTCTATTGTGAGACAAACAATGTTAAATTTCATAGATTCGTATATTATCTTTCGAAAGATTAATTTTCATTTAAACTCTCCTATAGAAAGGAAAAAGAATATGTTTTGGCTGGCTTGGTTTGTAACTCAATACTTAAGTTTAGTCAACTTATGACAAAGCTCAGTTGCTAAACTAAATAGCAAAAAATATTCTACCAGTTTTATCCTATGCAAGTACAATAAAAAATATGTGAATATAAATTATCTTTGCCAAAATCAGTCAAGTGACTTCTAAGACATGAATAATAAACAAAGAATTATTTTATCATTTTGTATTAATAGATAATAAACAACTTGACGATGTAATTTCATTCAAATTAAGTTTTAGAAAGAGTCGTATGTGTAATATTATATTTATTAAAGGACAAAGTTTGGGATTTTTATTAATATCTCGTCAACTTATTGACCTAGAAATACAAAATATCAACATGGTTTACCACTTTAAAGTAAGGATTAACTAAACCAAATTTGAAGCAATTCAAATAAAAATTGTGGATTTGTAAACAGAACAAACAAAGAAACAAACAAAACGACAGAGAGCCATTATATGGTGATTAATATGAAAGTATCTCTGTTCAGACTTCCCTTCTTCTGCAGATATAATCACTGAATAGAAATGATGAACTGGGTTACAACGGTAAACGCATCACTTATCAAGATAAATAATAATACATACGTTTTGGAAATCCACTGGATTTCGTTCTTCAGAGAAAAAAAATTAGACCTGAATGGCCAAATAAGCGCAAAGCTATGTTGTACAAACTGAAATGGCTAAACAATATTTCTATATAAGGGCGTCACGTAGTGGAACGAAAGGTATATAAAGCTAAAAAGTAGAAAGCAAGGAAATATAAGCATGAGACGCAAACAAGAAAAATCAGTTAAAGAATATGAACCCAAAGAAACGAAAAATTAGACGTGGTCATGGCATGCCTCGGAGAAATATGGAGTCATTGACACATCATTAACTAGATTACTGGTGTTTTTATTAATATAAAAAATTTAAAAAATCCAATTGACTTCCAATCACTTTAATGGAGCTTCAGTATGTTCACTGCGATGATGCAATCTTTAATGAAGAATTGACGCGGATTTAGAGATCGAGAAAGAGTCCTGAACACTGGGGACCGTTTCGCATTCACTGATGTGATTGATAGACAAGGACGGTACGGATAATGTCAGTCCGATGCTGATATAGCTCGCATGCTCGTGTTTCCAGATACTGAAGATCAAAGCAAGCAACCTTAGAGGTATTGTGTTTAGTGATAATAGTGTGCAAGGAAAATGATGATAGTAAATAACAATTTCATAATAATTGATATTGGCGTGACAATTCTAGACAGGTGTCATAAGATTAAATTCCTGAAACCCCTATCGCTTATGTTCAATAATAAGCAGTACTTGAACTTCTATATGCTGAAGATTAGTAACAATTGTGATTGTTAAAAGTATATAAGTTAATCATTTTCTAAAATGCATTGAACGACTAAATAAGTATTTTAAATCTAACAATTTGGCTTATAAATATTTTAGCCCAATTTGATGTTTATCTTTCATTGGAATAACCATAAATTGTTTGAAAACATTGGAATGATCATAAATCGCCAATGCTTATCCAACTTCTTCCTATGACATCTAAATCTTGTCTTGGCCAACCGGTGATTCTAGATCCTAATGATCATAGTTGTATCAATTCTAATGCCTACTCCATGGAAGTGCAGTTCCCTCTTTTTCACTCACATATCGACTCGACTACTAGCTCTTCCAACTTCCCAAATGACTCCCACCAGCCTTCGTCAGAACTCAACTCAGATTGAACGTCAGCTAGACTCTTACCGGAACTAAATTCTCTCACTCGCGATCCGAAACTTATTCTGTCGCTGTGCAGGACCGCAGAATGTTACCTGGCTCGGCGATTGGTCTACATAACCGAACCAATCATAAATTGTTAATATAAAGTCAAACATACATTATAACGCAACTGAAGGAAAAAATAATCGGAGGTTATATATACATCCCATAACACGTGACTTTTCTCCGAATACATTCTCTGAGTGATTAATTAATACATATTTTGACAACGGAACAATGGTTTATATACACTCTTTTGAAAAAAAAAACCGAAGCAGCGTGAAGAAAGTGACTGTTTTTATTGAAATTAAATATGCGTACAGCTCATACACAAGTATTCAAATGATTACAAAATCAAGGCCGCAGGACCCATCAGTGATTAGCAATTGCACATTGAATTTTCAAATCAGTTATTGGTGAAACCCCCTTTGGCGGCTAAGCATGCTTGTATACATCTAGGTAAGTAGTGATAAAGTTTCCTAATGTCATCCTGCGATACTTTCTGCCAGGCATTCCTTAATTGTTGCTCCAGATCTGCCACATTTTGGGATGCCCGAATCTGGCGGCCTAACATGTCCCATACATGCTTGATTGGCGAAAAGTCTGGTGACTTTACTACCAAGGAACAGTATCAACAGCACGGAGACAATCCACCAAATATGGAATCCGTATGTGGCCTGGCATTATCTTGTTGGAAAATGGCCCCAGAATGACATGCTATGTAGGATAACACAAACGGCCGCAGGATTTCATCAACATATCATTGAGCTGTTAAAGTTGTACGCAGGATAACTAGGGGGCGATCTGCTGTCGTAAGAGATAGCACCACACACCATCACACCAGGGGTAATGGCTGTGTGTCTGTGTAAAACAAAGGCTGATTGGAACCGTTGGCCCTGGAGCCTCCACACACGTACCCGATGGTCATCTGCTGAAAGACTGGAATGTGATTCATCGCTGAATACTATGCGATGCAAGTCTGCTGGCAACCATGATGCTCGGCTACGACACCACTCCAAACGACTCTGTTGATTTTGTGGGGTTATGGGCAGACGTCTTAAAGGCCGCCGTGAGCGTAACCCCACCTCAGCCAAGCGCTGTAAGATGGTGGAAAGTACCACAGGTGGTATGGAAGAGGCTATAGCACGTTGGATGGCGGACAATGATGCCAATGGGCCAATTCGGGCCTCTAGTACAATCATCCGATCTTGCCTCACATTCGTGCACCTTGATCTTCCAGAGCCTTCATTCCGCCGATGAGTTCCTTGCAGCAACCATTGCTACCAGCACCTTTGCGCAGCAGTGTCCGTGGGTGGCCGCCTATTACTCGGTGGCGGCCTATTGCTCGGTATGACCAGCCAGCTTCACGCATCCCGACTTACGACCCCGCTCGAACTCGTTTAATTGCTTATAAGGTCTTAGGCAAAGTCGTAACGGCATTATTGGTTGTGTCTCCATGGGACTGCAACGCCTATAACGAGCAAAGATAAACGGTCCACATTTTTAACCTGTTTTATAAGATCCTAATCGAGCAATAGAAACGCGCGTTATGACCGAAATTAACACTCGTTGGCCTTGCAAATTGAATCATTTGCATATTTGGTATAAAGGAATTTGCATGCGAAATTTCGAAATGATTGGATTATTTTTTAGGGGTGCTTCGTTTCTTTTTGCAAAAGAGTGTATATTCTGAGTTTTAAGGAAATTATGCTTGAATTACGTGGTTGCAAGTTAAGAGGTATTCAATAGATAAACGAGAAAACACAGGAGAGTAATACTAGAGAGTAAATGACCGTAGCGTAGTAATCAGTACGTTCCCTCAATTGGGTGCGCATGTCGCTACACAGGCGATGGCCAACCATATATTTCAGGTACCAGAACTGTAGAGATATTTTTAGCCGTAACTTGTTTGTAGAGTGGGCCATAAGCTACTAAGCGGATGACATCTACTGAAAGAAGTATATTGCAAGCTAAAAGTTTTTTCAAAATTATTCCAGGGGGGTCACCAAATATGGCTAATGATCATATAATAATACAGTAGGGTTCACTTTTTCTGATCAACCCAGAACCGTTTTTAAGGATTCGAACTATCTCTGTAAGAGCAATGAGATCTTACAGTTCTATGAAGCAAAATTAAAGACGTTAGTAAGAAAAATTTCAAATTTGAATATTTTTCTAAATTCTTTTCAATTAAGTGTACAAAATTTTAGTCGAGTAAAAGATATAGAGTTTAACACCAGCAGTCTGATCACTTTCTACTGTAAGGGCTATATTGGACAGGCTATCTTCTTTTCTTATTTTTGTAGTTATTTATAATTTATATTATTTTAAAGTTATTTCTACTTTTTAAAATTACATAGACACAAAAAATAAAAGATCCCAAAATAGAAGACAAAAGTACATATTATAAAATTTCCTCAATCCTTTTTACAATACTATCATTTTAAACCGTAAACGGCAGAGACCTATTGATTTTCGATGCAAATGTGTCAAGCTCGAACGCCCTCATTACTTCAAACGTATGTATTTTAATATGTATGTATTATTTAATATGTATTATTTTAAACATATGTATTTATAAAAACAATTATAAAAATACTAAAACATTATTACTTTTACTACTGCAAAACTATCTATTTTCTGTGCGATTTCGTATTTAGAATGAAAGAAAGTAAATATGTTTCGTTCTTTAAATATCTTAGTATATTTAAGTTTTCCCTTTAACGAAACGGGGAAAAGCAATGTATTCTGACTCCGCAAAAAGAACGAACATTCTAAATATTATATTAAAGAAAACCTCATAAATCAGCAATTAACAATAACTCTTGTAATTTTTACATACGTTTAGATATTTAGATATACAAACATATCTGAGTACAGACAATATTCGAATAGGATACGTATAAAATGAACTGGAAGGCTTTAGAACCATAATCGAGCCTCGTCGAATAAAGAAAGGTATGGCGTTCAAGTTCTGATCCTAAAGTGTTTAAAAAGTTTATGATGATCCTTAGAGTGAAATAATTACTAAAATATTATTTTGTCATTTTTGAATTTATGAAATTCTAATGCGTTATTCATAGCAAATATCGTTATATTCTAGTTGAAATACTAAATATATACTGGTCAACTATTGTTTAAATATGTCATATTTAAGGGTATGAAATATAAATATATCAAATTACTTGCCGATTCAACAGTAAATATACTGATTCGAAAATTTAAAAGTTTAATTCAAATTTATTTAATTAAATGTTGGCATAAATAAAAACTGCGTTACAAATAACAAGGAAGATCAATCATACATAAAGCATTGATTATGAAACACTTTCCAACTGCAATGCAATTTTATTTAAACATCTCTGAAATGCAATAAATTCCTCGGTAATATTTTTAAAATTATCACAATACTACATTAATTTGTTATATTTCAAAACTTAAAACTTAATTAAAAAAATGAACTTTATTCAAATAACGTCATTGAAATATAAATTACCTGGTTTAGACATCTCTAAAATGCGATACATTCAGGGGTAATATTTTTGAAATTATCCCAATACTACAATAATTTATTATATTTGAAAACTTTATCGAAAACAAATAAACTTTATTCAAATGACGTCATCGAAATATAAATCGCCTGGCTCTCTATATAGAAGTAGCATTTCATTCATAAACGTTTTTTCATTTCTTTTATTCATCACAATACTACAATAATTTATTTTATTTAAAAACTTAAAATCATGGAGATACAATTAATTTAACTCTATGCTTAAAACTTCATCGAAAAAATCGTCTAATTATCTGTGTAAAATCAATGAATATTTCATTCATATCAGCTATATTGCAGAATCTAGAGCTAAATAATTTTGCGTTGAAGAAATGCAGCAATTCTTATACAACTCATACTACATCTTTTGGTGTTTACATTATCCAAAAGAGAAAATTAGGCTTCGTTGCAGAAATAATCGAAGTTTGATGATCATTTAAACTCAAATATATTGTAATTGCGTTGTTTCAGAATGTAGATGCACAGAATTTAAGCAAAAATAAAGCCGTTTTAGAACGGAGACAGCACTAAATATTAATTAAAAGAACTTTAAAACTCACGATTTTGGCACAAGATGGATGGCATATTTTATTTTGAAGTGGGTCACATGATCTCTTCATGGGTGTAGTTGCTGTTTTAATTTTTATTTAAAAAATTGTCAAATATATATTTTGCTGAAATTTTTTTTTATGTTTTTTGGGGATAGTTTGAATATTTCCTAAAACTTTCGAAGCAATTTGTGAATTTTAAATTCGCTTAAAAATGTTTGAAAGATTAGGTCCAATAGGGTTCAATGTATTTCATTTTTTCAACCCGGATTCAGTCTAAAACTAATTGGGTGTTATTACTCATTTATATTCCCATAGGTCCCACAGACCGTCTGAATAACATACTAAAATTTCATTTTGATAAAGTCATTTTTACGGCAGTTATCGTACTAAAGGACAGTCAGACAGACAAACAGACAGAATGAACAAAGCCATAAACACTTTTCAACTATATTGTAAAGTGTTAAAAAGGAAAAATGAATAGGTCTACTTTCGAATTTCTAAAGATATGCAACTATTATTGCTGTATGGGTATATCTGTCTTTGTAATTTATTTCCAAGTATATGCTTTCGGCATTTTAATAATGGGAAATTCAAATCTTTGATTTATTTAATAACTTAAATGATATTTTGTAACCAATATATGATCGTTGCCCGTAGCAATTTAAACTATTTTATTCATTTACTTTTAGCATCCGTATTAAAATTTACCTTCAATTGAAACCCAATAAAGAACTACATAAATATCTTTAAAGATATCTCCCTGAAAGGGCAGTGTTTACGATATTTCTTACTCTGGTGTTTATCAAACTTGGTATGTAAAGTTAAGATAAACTTTTGTAATGGCTGCTTAAAGCGGGTTTTGCTTAAAGCGGTAGTTCTTACTTCTTAAGTGATAATGGGTAGTTAGCTGGATAGTTATACTTAAAAATTGACGAGATAAAATAATTTAATTTCAAATTTTGAAGATGGAGGTAAACTTTATTTCAGGTACAAAAAGAAAGGAAATAATAATGTGATTAACATCAATAGAAAAATGCCGAAAAATACGTCCGTACATTATTAAGAACATTGAACAACCTATTAAATTATCTTTCAGTAAAGTTTGCTACAGAACTTGTTAGCCAGGTACTTATGCCTTAAAATAATGGAATAAAAGTATTTTCAAATTTTATTATTCAGAAAACTTTTAATTTTATAATTTGCATTTTCAAGCAAAATTTACTTTGTCGCATTATGTAATAATCTAATAAGTTCGATGATATTTTTTACAATACAGATATTTTATTACAGCTTTTTATCATAGAATTTAGAAAAACTTGTCTCACTGCTTACCACAGCAATCGTCATGTTTACGTAATACTTGTCCGGTATGCATATTTACAATAAATATTCTCTATTAATATATTAAAGAAAACATAAGCATAACTAGAAATATATTTAGAAGTATTTTTAGTCACTTATTTAAATGTCCTAAAAATGGACCATGATAAAACTGCAATCACGCCGTTATTGTAGTAAAACAGGAAATATCTGAAGAAGAATCTATGTTAATGTTATAAATAGTCTCATTCGTTTTGAAACATCAAATTACATAAAATAACTTCCAATTATATTATTTATGATTTTTATTTCGAATAATTCGGCTTTAACTTTGATTGAATGCGCTAAATACCTACGATTTTAATATTTTTTTAACGATTTTAATGATTTTCCCGATTTTGATACTCATACCAAATTTCATAAGCTCACAGACAGATACATACATATCAAAATCCATTAAATTGTGTTTAGTGAGTCTCTAAACATGTAGATCCAAAGAGGAGCTTCACTTGAGCTCACAATGCAGAGGAGGGGGAGGCGATATTGGGTAATTCAAAAAAACACACAGAATGAAAACACATTCCTAATAGAATAAAAGCACAATAAGATAAATTGTACCAATCTTTATGGACGCGTTGTAAATGTATCTGCGGTTATGACCGGTGACCGCCGGTCATGACCAGAGCGTTTGAAAAATAGTTCATAACCACTGCCATTTGAAAACTCTTTATAACCAGAATTTCAAAAATTTTCCCCAGTCATCGTGATTTTGTGGTGACGTGATACGCGGAAGGCTTGTTTTGCTGGAAATGCTGAGAACCAACCACTCTGAATAACTATGAATAACTGTTATGCTTTATTTTTATGCTGCGTAACCAGATAACCCATATAGATACAACCGTGACGTATCTAGTCATAACCAAGATGAGCAGTCACTTGACATTTCAAAGCGCCCTGAATAATTTTTCATCTTAAAAAGTAATTTTAAAATAAGAAAATGTGTTATTTCAAAATTTTAGAGGTATACAATATTTTTAAAGAAATAGACTTCTGAATATTGAAACTTAAATATATTTAATGAGAGTACTACTCAAATGTCTGAAATATAGCTATGAGTAATAATTGTCTGAAATATAGTCTGAATTATTGTCTGAATTTCAGCTAGATCCTTTCCTATCACAACAGTACATTTCCTACATTTTAGAAGCATTCATGGCTACTAAATCTTTTTACAGTTGTATTACAAAGATATTATGTTTCTTATAAACTATCTTTTCACATTTTGTATTTACTTTTTCAATGATAAGAACTTAAAAAAAACTAAATGACTTTTTATTAATCAGAAGTTTCAATTTAATATTCGTTAAACCAGATTCTAATATTCTAAATCTTGTTGTCTCATCAAAACACTAAAATTTGCGTTATAAATTCCCGCCATATTATTTTTCATATACATATTTTATTTATTTTATGATAAATACTGTTGAAATTCGCGGAATTTGATAAAATAATATCAAGAACTTGATTCAGTTATCTTATATGTGTAATAAAATTGCGTTTGAGACAGTAAATATCCAATATATTTAAACCATAAAGTCCAAGTCATTACAACTAGATAACCAACGATACGTTACACAAAAGAGGAGTTTGAATGGCGACAACAAAGACAGTGATTTGAAAAAACATTTGGGGCATAAATCCGATGCAAGTTCTTTACTTTAACATAGAATAACCTCAGTCACAAAATAGACCAGATGCGCCCAAACTCGACAATATGCACGTCACAGCGATCATCTAATCAGGTGATAAAAGAGGGCTCAGAAAACCTTTAGGAACAAACAAGAGGAGGGTTTGCCCATAGCTATGTTGCGAATAACTGAACTATATGAAAGTATATGAAATTCAGAGACGGAAAGAAACAGAGAGAAAGAAAAATGTGCGAGTAGCGTGATGAAGTTACGATAGGTTTGTGTAAAAAAGATAAATTGTGCTGAGAGCAAACTTTGACGAAAATGCCCTTTTGGCTATAAGACAACCAAAGCATGTGCTAAGTTCTATTAATAACTATTAGTCGACATCAGAATCAATAATTTGGACAACTGGTCTCACGTTTAGGCAATCAAGTAAATATAGATTAAATTCACTAATTTATCTCTCCTCCTGTATTTGGCATAGGCGCTATGAATGAAGAGAAGAAATATATTGTAAAATTAATGTTAATTACTAATGATAATAATCAATAAATAAATGAGTTCAATGTGAAAGGGTATAATCAATGAATTTAGTAATCTTTACTTTCCAGTCATGCAAGTATTTCGCTGCAGAAGCAATGGTGGGGTTTTATGAAAACATACCCATATTACAGAAGGCAGCTTATTCCAAAGCTTTAATTATAATAAAGTATCTACTATACGACTTAACATGACATATTAGAATTGTCCAGTATTATTTACCATAACTAAATAAGCCTTTTTCCCCAAGACACTGCGTATGTAACTCCGATACAGCAATTTTAAAACTGATCTATAAATTAAGTTAAAATGTGCGTCTGGATTCTAAAATCATGTTTTCCCTGGAATAGTCCAAGACCAGCTCTGATTTGTGCAGCGTTTCGATCGTGAGTGCTTATACACTCACGCAAGCATGCCTTTCAAAGCAATTAGTCGATTTATTATTTTATGGAAATTTGTTTACACAAAATAAAAGTTTAAAACTCCTAAAACTTTAAATTTAGGAGATAATTTGTAAAGTTTTAGAAAATGTTTATTGGGGTATAACTAAATGTTTAATTCATTATATTGTTGAGGTGGGAAGAAATGCATTACATTAGAAAAAAATTGAGAACTTTTGATCCACACAATAGAATATGTTAGATATCTATAAAAAGAAGAAATTAGAAATATAGTATAATTTTATCTGTTTATTAAAGTTTATACAACACTTAAGATACAACACTTTTCTCAAATTAAAACTTTTCTTAAAATTTCATCGGCGCTGTGTTGCCGTTGATACAAAAATTTAGAGCAAACAGAGATAAGTTGTTATTATATAGAGATGCTATGAAACTAGTAAATACCAAGTTGGTATAATTGGAAATAGCAAATGTCATCCTTTCTGAAACCTCTGAATTGCGGTTGAAAATAATATTAAAGTATGTGTTTATCTGCACTC
The DNA here is from genome assembly GCA_951213105.1 of Amaurobius ferox. Classification (NCBI taxonomy): domain Eukaryota; kingdom Metazoa; phylum Arthropoda; class Arachnida; order Araneae; family Amaurobiidae; genus Amaurobius; species Amaurobius ferox. The sequence goes on along the minus strand of OX578133.1, from coordinate 181,031,252 downwards.
TACCGCAAATTTATTAATTGAGTGGTAAGTTATTCTCATTTTAAGGAAGATACATAACAAATCTGAACACCCACACAAGTTTAGAACTACTATCTCTTCAATTATACTTTTCTCGTGAAATCCAAAACATGGTATATTAATAGCAGATATCAAAATATTCGACTATATGAGTTGGAAAGAATTACATTTCAATTAGTTCAGAAAATTGAGCTAATGTGTAAAATTATTGAACTACAATTTTGAAAATTAATTATATTATTCATTTAACATTTAAAAGTTGCTATTGTTCATTTCCTTTAAAAAAAATTTCTCATTTTCAAACGAGCAAATCGAAAATGTGTAGGATTCTAAATAATAAAACTTAAGATAATATATTTTAAGAAAATTATAGGAGTTGATGAGAACATGAGCAGCTTGGGAGATAAATGAAAAGACAATGCCAGAAATATCTATACTGCCAAAAATAGTTGCATAGTTTGAGCAATATTGAGAAAATTGCGTAGTACTCCTAAGCAATGTTGTGAATACTCAGCACATTCCTCTTACAAGGAGTCTTTCTGAAAACCAATACTGAAAAAAATTTAACCCGATCTCTAAATGACCACTTTATATGACACTCGTTGTACTCGTACTTGCACTAAGAATGATATGCAAGGTTGTTTCATTAAATAAGCTAACAAAACAAGTATGATATACATTTATTCTTGCATCAATGTAAAGGTAATTACTAATTTGCATGGACACATAGTACTTTTTCCGGTACTTCTCTAACCATTTGTTCATCCGCACACCTAAGCATAGATCCCAGACCTTAATAAATCAGTATCAAGGTATTGTAACCAAGAGGTTTCCGCTTGTTGAACTTGGTTGTCGGTTGCGTATCGATTTTTAGTCTTCAAATACCCCAGACGAACATCATTAAGTGGCAGGTTAGAGCTCATCTTTTTCTCTTTCTTTTCTCAAAGCTCTTATATTTTTCTCAAATCTCTCAACTTTTGCACCAAATCCATGCCTTTTAGGTGACATGACACTAAGTCAAACCACTTTAACAAGTTACCGATGAATTTCAGCTGGTTTATGCCCTAAACTCGCAGAAATTTTATCACACTACGGATCTCAACGTTTGACTATGTTTCTACAAGTGCCACCATTTTTAAATAAGCGTTAACCATGTACATGATATATGCTCTCCCAAAGTGGCAAGAAAAACAAACAGTTTTTGTTAATTTAATGAAATATCCCCGTATAAGCCTTATAAAAATATCATTATTCGTTGCAATATTAAAAACGTCTTCAATACTACCCGAAATCTGACCTGAAATCGTTAACTTCATACGATATTCTAAAACTGATATTTTTTGCAATTAACTGAGACTATTATGGCGGCACTCCTCCAGCTATTTGCATAAAGCTTCCAGATCATGTGATTAGAATAAAACTCTCCACAGCTTCTTGATCTCCAGAGATTATCTGCTTTGCATACGACGCATGCGCAACGCCTCAGCACCGACTCATAAAAGCCAGTCCCAGAACACTATCATGAGCTATACGGACATTCGTATTTGGATAATAACGTTTATGCGCGTTATGATGTAGTGCCATGCTATGTATATACTCGTAAATAGCTTACATTATGTGGCTGCAAATAAACTTATCTTTTGTAAATGCTTCTGTAATAATTAAGATACGACATCGCACCTTCGCCATGCTATAATTAACTTTATCCATTTTAAGAGAGAAATGTGGTATTTAGCCAATAAATTACACCTTTAAAATATGATATACAATTGGTGATTAATAAATTATTTTCGTTAGGTAATTGATTCAAATCAGAATCTAAAGTATGAAGAATTTACGTGTTTAATGTTTGAAAAATGTTGCAAAAAATATGTCGAAACTTAACCATGGTCATTTTATTATTTATTTTCAGGAATGTCCTACGGGGGTCGTGACAGAAGAAACATTTAAAGATATCTTTGCCCAGTTCTTTCCACAAGGAGGTAATGTATGAAAATTAAATCTTTAGATTTTTACTGATATTAATTTTAACTCTTAGAAATTTATGCATAAGATATAATTCAAAAATGAAACATTGAAAGTGTTATTTGTATATTTTTTCATTAAAAATATTTGCACTGTCTTAAAATTGCACGTGGTATCATGCATCGAAAATCAATGAAATGGCGCCATGGCGGAGCATATAATACGGCGCAAACCCTTAATAGAAGCAGAAATAGGTCAATTATGTCACTAAAAATAATCTATAAAAGAAGTACAAAGATTTTTGGTCTTGTTTAGGCAAAACAGAGTGTCTTGAAAACATCATTCTGAGATAAGAGGTGTTAAATAAAATTTTTAAGTAGAGCAATGCTATAAAAATATATGCTATGAAATATTTTCATTCACATTCTCATATATACTTTATTAATATAGATACGTGTCCAAAAATATTGTAGCATTAACCAATTAAAAGGAAAATTTAATGGTAAAATGACGTATCGTGAGTTACGTCCTTCAACCGTCACAAGGGTGATTTGTACATATTATCACAAACAGCATTTATTTCCATTGTTATATTACAAAACACTAACAATTATGTTAGCCAAAATGTTGATAATAGATGTTTATGGTTTTTCAATATGAAGTGTTTTATATGAATAAGTCTCGCTAATGTTGATGTTGATGACCCAGACCGTCCGACCTACCAGAAAGGTGTAAGGTAACTGTATGGACGGCCGGGAAGTGCCACCCAATTTAGACCGGAACCCAGTGGGGGAGGCAGTCTCGCTAATGTGTAACTCCTCCAAATTATGTAGTCAAATTTTTAATTTGGATTATAGTAGGTATATATAGTGTCTTGTAGTACTTCCATCTTTCCTCTAAATGGTGACGCATGATATAAGTAATTATATGCTTTTATGGCTTATATCTGTGATACGTTTCATCCTTTTTCCTCAACCCGGTAACTGTCTAATATTTCTTCCAGTTATGTGCTTTGCAGAAGACACAGTGCCGAAAACTCAATGCCTAAACATACAGTGACACAATGCCTGAACATATATCACTTTATGTTCACTTTTCACCAATTTTGTCATGCTTTTCCGGGAAGGGCATTTAAGGTTCAAGTTCATAGCTATTTTCAAAAATATGTTACTAAAAGCAATTATACACTTCTCGACACAAAAAATGCAACACCATGAAAGAGCGAATAGAGTGTGATGATAAAGGACACACAGATAGAGGTGGCAAATTTAAATAAGTGATGTTAATTCTATAAGGATAATACAGTACAGTAATGGCAATAACAGGGTGATCAGTAGGCAGTAGGACCACCTTGCGGCGATACAAGCGGCAACCCTTCGAGGAACAGATGCAACGAGCGTGCGGATAGTTTCCGGAAGAATGGATGACCATATGCCTTCAACCATCCTCCACGGGTCGTCCTCTGTTCGGACGTACGTCTGGATGGACCTGTACCACTGCGACGATTCACATGCCCTTCCTCAATCCATCTTCTCCAAATCCTTTGCACAAGGGACGCATCTACGCGTGTTTCAGCCCTCATACGCCGGTACGACTTCCCAGTCGTATGTAGACTTAAAATGAATCCCCTTACACGATGGTCCAAAATCTGAAACTGATCCTATCCTTGTCGTGTCCTTTATCCTCGTCGGCCAGGAACCTCTTCAACAACACGTGTCTTCTGAAACGAAAAACAGCTCGGAAAACGGATTTCCGTAGGCAACAGACAGTAACAACTGTTGGCTCATCTGTCGTTTCCATTCCTTTTATTCCGCGCTTTAATCACTTAACCTACCTGCATTTCAGATTATTTGCATACACTGGCCAGCTGCGTTTGTCTCGCAGTTTGCATAATTATACGGAAAAGCTTCATAGTGCTGCATTTTCTATGTTGGGTAGTGTATTATTACTATTTTGGCAAGCATTAAATAAAATTTTTGACGAAATACTGGGCCTGATTGGCTGAAACCTCCTATGACGCTGTTTATCCTAATATTCCTTATCATATCTCTACAGAGAAAATTTCAACTTTTGAATTACGCCTTTAAAATTACATTAGTGAGTTTGCGTTCGAACCAGAAGTTACCTATCTCGGATATAACTGACTTAATTTTTTCTACATGGTTCTGCGCATGTGATATCACAGGAATAGCAGACGCGCGCATTTTGTTCTCGGACTCTCTGAGAGGAACGAGTTTGTTGTCATTCTACTCCACTGACGTCACTAAATCTCTTTTCACGTCACTGAGGAAGGTGTGCACAGCACAATTCAAAGTATCTGCGCAAGTTGTTTACTTCTGCCACTTCAAAATTAACAACAATTAGTTGCGGAGCGCAAAACCGTTCTTGCGAACGTTGTTATATGCTCCAGGAGCCCAAAGCGGGCGACCATCACCACCACCACCACTAACAACAACAAACAATTTTTAATTGTAATAATGCGAAAACTTGCTGTGTTTTGGCAAAAACTGCTCTGTGGCCTCAGAAATGACTATATGCTAAGCTCGTTGACGTCACTTTTTGATTGGTCGCAGGGTTGATCGTCCAACCTTATTAAAGAACCTTGATTCGAATGGAGAAAAGCATTTGGGAGGGAAACGGTGATCGAAGCGTTTATCGCTCGCATCAATGGACCTTGGAATAGGTACTCGGCTTCACGTAGCTTGTCGGAGTATGTGATTTTCTTCTGTTTCTGTGGTGCGTCCAATAGAATTTTCCCAGGCAGAATATTCTAGCCGACTGAATATATTAGCTGCCATTTGTCCATATAGATACAGTAACTGGAAAGGTAATTTCATTGCATATTAAGGATCAAATGAGCAGTGACGATTATGTAATTTCACTGCTGACGTTATCGATGTCTCTTCCTCCGAGCAGTACTTTGACAATGTGTTGATTTTTTCCATGAATTTTTGAACATGCTGATTAAGGATGCGAGGAGATATTACCTTTTACAGTTTTATGGTAGGTCTGATGTGTAGACCCCAGTAATGGAGGACAACCTGTACTTATCAATATTGTAACACGCCATGGTACAATACTTAATGAGCAACCAAGTTGGTTTCTGTGGATCTAAGATGTTTCTAATATGGTTGTCAATCAACCTCCTCAAAACATCTTTACAATAAAATACAAAATTACATTTAAATACAATACTACAAATAAGTACATCTCTCTTCTCGAATTTAAAACGCATTTGTGAATCATGCCTGGGTTCACTGCAAATTGGGATGCACTCTATTACCTTCGTTGACATCTCTGGTTCCTGTTTTGTCAATATTTTAGAAAAAAAAGGTATTTATATCGTTTCTGCAAGTTACACTAGGCTACTGTTGCCTGAATTATTTTTAATAGTATTAGTTACATTAGCGTATTTATGAATGTGCCCGTGAGTGCATTAAAATGAAAAAACTCAGTTAAATAGTACATACTCAAACTGTATAGAAATACACATTACAATTAATGCTGATGATCTATTTAATTAAAGCGGACAAAATCACTCTTAAATCAATACACAATTTTATATTTCACTTATTTAAAATCATGTTGCAAAATAGAATAGAAATGTAGCTAGTAAAAGTTTGTTTTGGTTCAGTCGGAAAAATTATCGAAACGAAATAAGTCATAAAATAGGAAATGATATTTTCAAAGGCACAACATCCAAACATAAAATGCAAATAAAATATTTTAAATTAGATTTTAGAGATAAAACCTTCAAATATATTAAAATGATTTATAGTTTTATGATTGTATACTGCAAAATTTCCATAAACTATTTAAATATATATTGCAATATGCATCTAACTGCATTTCACTGCTCCTGAAGTAGTCTGTTCAAACTGGACCTCTTTTAAAAGATTAATGGCTGTCTGAGAAAAAGTCTCCTGGTCTAGAATGAAAGGGAAATTTTTTATTTTCAAACAGTTGATTATACGAATAAACATTGTGTTGGTTGCTTTCTGGAATGTACTTTATGTCTATTTTAAACGGTAGTCTGTTGTATTCGATTGTAATATCCACAAATTAAAATATGTTACTACGGAACCATGTGCTGCACCCTAATCTTTTGTAAGGAACGTTAAAAATAGTATATCACGTTAACACTTCTGGGTGTAATTTATATCTCATTCGACTAAACATATAATTTTTCATTGAATTTTTATTAATAAAACAACTTGAGTAATAATAGCATTTTCAATTTTAACTTACAAACTTTACAACTTCTATATATACGTGCTAAGAAAACTACTTGAACATCCACTTTCCATTATGAATATCCCCCTGGACGTACATTGAAGTGATTGAAGAGAAATGATGTACAATTAAACAATCTGAAGAAAAAACTTCGTTTGTTTAACAGCATACCATAATTTTTGATTAAAATTATCAAAAGTTTCGAAGGCAAGAAGTATCCTGTTTCAGTACAAGAAGGCCGAACACCAGAATGAACGAAGGCAAGAACGCCTCTGTCAATAAAGTGTTATCAAATGATCAAAAAATAAAATTGCTGAACGAAAATTCGACAAAAAATTGATAGAAAATACCTATGGCAAAAGGAAAAGAACAGTAGAAGGATGAATTAAAACAATTTTTTAATTTTCTGAATCTAAAATACTTTATACAGCAAATTTCGTTTTTGAAGTATTAACGGTTTCTCTATTATTTTTAGTCGAGATCAGATGTTAATAATAAATCTGTACTGACTTTTTCAGTCTGGAAAACTTTAGCTTAAAACTGTCGTCCTTCCTTTTTCACATCTGATACATTTTATTAATTTTATTTACGAAATCGGTTTGTTCCTTATTTTGTTATTGTTTCGGTATTTATTTTCTGGATGAAATATTTGATTTTGTTTCCGAAACTAGTTGCTTTAAATATTGTGTTTGATAAAGCGATCGCATTTCTCTTCCGAAACAATTTCCATAATCTTATTACTTTCCCTATATACATAGTATAATGTATAGGGAATTCGAGTTTCCGACGGAAGACCACATATAAACATCTCTGAACTCGAATCGATCGTTCACGAGGTGATGTCTGAGTGCATATATGTGTCTGTGTTTGTATATATATGTACTTGAGTCTGTGGAGACTATATCTCTCAAAGGAATGGAGAGTTTCGAATGAAATTTTATACAAAAATTAAAATCAGTGAATATTTGAAGTTTATTGATTTTATGCGCAATCGAATGTTCGGGAGACCTCCTTCCCCAAATTTTCGAATGAAATTTTTAAAAAATCATCGAAAAATCAGAACCCCCAACAGTGTTACGTAATTAATCAATCTTTATGTAATTTTTCAATAGAAAACTATTGACGCAAATTTTAGATTGCCAGTATGAACTGTTCTTGAAATATTGTAATTTTTTCAAATAAATATGTGAAAGCCCCAGGCCGTCCGGCTTGTCCAGAGGACTTGGAGCAACAGAATGGACGACCGGTCAAATAAATATGTAAAGAAATTACATAAAATTAAAAAATGTATTAATCATTGTGAAATATGTTTCACTTTACATATGTAATATTATGCGATAAATTTGTTAACATCATTCTCGTGAATCTAGTTCGTTTCATTTACGAGAGAAAGTACTTTGTGTAATAGTTTGCATTTTGACGCCTAATAATTCACCGACAGTCATTCATATATATGAAATGGTTTCATCTCCATTTGTTTGTAACGTTTGGGGATCAATTTGGTGAATTTGGCTATTAATTTAGCGAAATATTGTCAACTTAGATATTTCGCCCAGATTGCCGAAAATATCTTTGAGTGAAATATGAGTTGATTTGTTACTTCAAAATAGTTTAAGATGTTATCAGCGGGTTCTGAAGTAGCTGTGTACCTTATTCCATGGCCTTACGGCGTTTAGATTTTTTGCTACAGACGAACAGACACACTCTTCCTCTCCTGTCATAGATAAGCGGTAGCAAGAAACAGTCAAAGAGGGAAAAATACTGAAACACCGGGAAACTCAAATCAGGTAAATTAAAACAAAGTTTTAAAAATTACTTGAAAACTAATCACAACAATATCAATGCAAATATGTTCCGTGTGGCGTTTCCACTAAAGAAAACACAATAAGATCCTGTCTACTAATATAATGGGTAATTTAATTCTCAAATGTGAGTTATTTTTATATTTTTATCACAATTTTGCATTTTATAACACAGAATTAAGTCAGTTTTATTATTAAACTTAATTAAATATATTAAACTGTTTAATAGCACATTTTACCCCTTTTGTTAATCATATAGTTACTAATTTATTTAATTTCAAACAACATAATTTTATGCAATAGCCAGTCAATTTACATATACATGAATTTTCAATAATTTAACCTAATGAAAACCCCTATATTTCTTTTATCAAATTGTAATAAAATACGTATTTCAGTAGAAAACTCCATAATTCCCTTATAAAATTAGAATAATACTAGCCGAATACCCGTTGAAAATCAACGGTCTCACAATAAGCAACACACGAATAACGTTGATTTTTGAATAATTTGATTGTTCTTGTGGTTCTTTCCAAGTTGTTCACCCGTGCACCAAATTTTAAATATTTATCTCACTTCAGACTTTGAAATTCTCATTTATTCAGCTAAGAAAACATTTAAGTGTTAGCATCCCCAAATTAGCAAATAATAGAAATCTGAAATTATACACTTTATTTCTATCTACCGATCTATTCTTGCACCAATTTTGAAGTCTCTGTCTCATTGCAAAGTCTGTTTTACTATCATTTCACATTTCGAACGTTTTGCTGTGGAGCCCCCACCCCCTCCACAGAAATTTTTAAAAACTCGATTTTTCTTTAACCTTACGATTAACCTGTGTATTAAATTTTAAGTCTATATGTCATTTCAAATAAAGTGTTTCTCTGTTTTTCCGCAAATAGAACATTTTGGTGTGAGCACCACTAAAGAAGTAAATATTGGGAAATTGAAAGTGAATACTTTCTTCCTTTCGAACTACCTACCTTCACACACAATTTATAATATCTGATTGTGAAGTATGTTTTCTATCATCTTACATTTAGAACATTTTGGTATTGAGCCCCCCCCCCCTTTACCAAACATTTTTGAAAAATTCGATTATTTCCGTGTATTTTATTAAATATGCCCTGTGTAAAAAAATTTAAGTCTCCATCTAACTTAGAAGAAGGCGATTATCTTATATTCGGAAAATCGAACATTTTGGTGTGGCAAACCCTAAAGTGAGAAATATTAAAAAACTAAGATTTTCCACTGTCTTCTTTTCGAATTAAATACCCATACATCAAATATATGATGTCTCTCTCTCATCACAAGGTTTACTTTTCTATCGTTTCACATGTCGAACGTTTTGCTGTAGAGCACACCCTCTACAGAACATTTTTGAAAAATTCGATTTTTCCAGAGGGTTTTATTGAACCATTGACCAGTGCACCAAATTGCATATCGAACATGTTAGCTTGCAGCTCCCCTAAAGTACCAATTTATGGAGAACTAAAATTATGCACTTTCTACATTTCTAACTATCCACCATTACAGCAAATTTAAAGTCTCTACTCATCGGGAAATATATTTTTCTATCATTTCACCTTTCGATCGTTTTTGCTTGGCGCACCCACCCCCTTAAAAGAATTTTTTGAAAATATCTGTTCTTGGCTTTTTTGTTAAATGATTGGCCCATGTACCAAATTTCCAGCCTCTATCACATTTTAATGGATGCATTTCTCAATCATTCGGTAAATAGAACATTTTGGTGTGCGGAACCCCTAACGTTGCAAATATTAGAAAACTGAAATTGCACACTTTCTTTCTTCTAAACTATCTACCGGTACACCAAATTTGAAATCTCTATCTCATCCCAAAGCATGTTTGTTACATCCATTCATCTTTCGAACGTTTTTGTGGGGAGTACCCACTCCCGAAAATGAACATTTTTGAAAAACTCCATTCTTGGGGGTATTATCAGATGATTGACCCATATATCAAATATCAATCACCTATTCCATTTTAAAGGATGCGTTTCTCATTTATTCCGAAAATCGAACATTTTGGTGTGCGGCACACCCAAGTAGAAAATATTATAAAACTGAAATTATACATTTTCTTCTAAACTATCTACCCGTACATTAAATTTAAAATTTCTATCCCATACTGAAGCATATATTTTTTATCAATTCTCCTTTCGAACGTTTTTCTCTGGAACACCCCTTAAACGAACATTTAAAAAAAATTATATTCGTCTTGGGTGTTTTCATCACATGATTAGCCCATATACCCTCTATCAAATTTTAAAAGAATCGTTTCACATTTATTCGGCAAATCGAACATTTTGGTGTGCGGTACCCCTTAAGCAGAAAATACAGGAAATCTGAAATTGCACACTTTCTTTCATCAAACGATTTACCCATACACCAAATTTGAAGTCTCTATCTCTTTGCAAAGCACGCTTTTCTATCATTTCACTCTTCGGATGTTTTGGCATGGAGTATCCCCTCTACAGAACATTTTCGAAAAATTCGATTTTTCCAGTGGATTTTATCGAACGATCAACCCGTGTACCAAATTGCAAGTCTCTATCTATTCGAGAAGTGCCTAGAAAAAGCGTAACGGCAGACAGACAGACGGACACTTGGGAATTAGTATATACTAGCCAAATATTCGTTGAAAATCAGCTGCCTCACAATAAGCAAGCTCTGAATAATGTAAATTTCTGAATAATTCGAGTTTCACATTTATTCGGCAAATCGAATATTTTGGTGTGCAGAACCCCCTAAAGAGAATAATACTGGAAAACTTAAATTACCCCCCTTCTTCCTTTCGAAATATCTACCCGCACACCACATTAAAGTCTCTATCTCATTCCGATGCATAATATTATATTATTTCCCCTTTTGAACGTATTTTTGGGGAGCACATCCGTAAATTAATATATTTGGAAAATTCTGTTCGTCGTGAGTTTTTCTAAGATTATTGGTCCATATATACCAAGTATCAAGCCTCTATCACATTTGAAAGGAAGCGTGTCTCATTTATCTAGAAAATCGAACATATTGGTGTGGGACACCCCCTAAAATAGCAAATATTGAAAATCTGAAATTGCACACATTCTTCCTTTCAAACTATCTACCTGTGAACCAAATTTCAAGTTTTTATCCTATCGCGAAGCATATTTTTTCTATCACTTCATCTTTCGAACGTTTTCCTGTGTAGCCAACCTTTAAATGAAAATTTTTTAAAAAACCGTATTCATCTTGGACTCTTTTATCAAATGATTAGCCCATATACTAAATTTCAAGCCTCTATCACATTCTAAAGGAGGCATTTTTCATTTATTTGTCAAATCGAATATTTTAGTTAGCGGCACCCCTACAATGACAAATGCTGGAAAACTGAAATTGCACACTTTTTCTTTTCCAACTATTTACCCTTACACCAAATTTGAAGTCTTTATCTCATCGCAAAGTATACTTTTTCTATCATTTCATCTTTCGAATGTTTTTGTGTTGAGTACCCACCCCCTTAAAAGTACATTTTTGACAAACTCCATTTTTCTTCTGTTTTCTATCAAATGATTCGCCCATATACCACATATCAAGTCTCTATCACCTTTCAAAAGGGGCTTTTCTCCTTTACTCCGAAAATCGAACATTTTGGTGTGTGGCACCCCTTAAAGTAGAAATATTGGAAAACTGAAATTGTACACTTTCTTCCTTCTGAACTATCTACCAGTAAACCAAATTTGAAATCGCTATCTCATCCCGAAGCATGTTTATTCATCAATTCAAATTTTGAAGGTTTTTTTCTCTGAAACACCCCCTTAAACGAACATTTTTGAAAAACAATATTCATCTTGGGTGTTTTCGTCAAATGATTAGCCCATATACCAAATTTTAAGCCTCTATCGAATTTTAAAGGAACCGTTTCTCATTTATTCGGCAAATCGAACATTTTGGTGTGCGTCACCCCCCACCCCCATAAGTGGAAAATATTGGATATCTGAAACTGCACACTTTCTTCCTTTCGAACTATTTACCCATACACAAAATTTAAAATCTCTATCTCATCGCAAAGCATGCTTTTCTATCATTTTACTTTTCGAACGTTTTGGTGTAGGGCAACCTCTCTGTAGAACATTTTCGAAAAATTTGATTTTTCCATGGGGTTTTATCGAACGATCGATCCGTGTACCAAATTGCAAGTATCTATCTACTTGGGAAGTGCCTAAAAGGAGTGTGACAGACAGACAGACAGACGGACACTTGGCAATTAGTATATAAGATAGACAGATATTAAGACTTTAGCGAATCATTTTATACAAGCAGTGTACAAATGTAAAGACAATTTTCATTATTTGACTATTACAGTTCAAGAGGAAAACTTAGGCAACTAATTACACACAAATTGGTAAAAAATGCAGCATAGAGTCATTTCGAGAATACGTTGGATCACAATCTTCCTTGCTCGAAAGATGAACAAACATGAAGTCAAAAGCAACGAAAAGGGGACAAATGTAAGAAACTAAGAGATATATACACCCTTAAAACCAAAAAAACGACGCACCCCGCAAAATAATCGGATGGTAATGAAACTATACATACAAAAACCTGTCCATTGAATATGCAAATGATCAAAAATTCGCAGCCAGTAAATGAATAGTCGGAACTACAGCGCATTGAAACTGAGCACCATGATGGTGTAAATAAAGAGCGAACCTCACTTTTAGGAACAAAACGTGCAGTGGATTTCGATTGCGTTTGTGTACCTTGTTTCAACAATGCCTCGTTGGCGAATTTGCGGCCACTACGAGCATATGAAAAAGTTTAAAAGAGGGCGTGCGATCAGACTGCATAAGGCTGGATAGGCACACCGATGAATCGCTCGCCATTTGAGTAGGAGCGATGCAGCAATTAGACGATGTTGGTAGGAATGGATCTGAAATGACAGATTTCAGCGACAAGCGGGCAGCGGACGGCCTAGAGCGAAGCCAGAACGGGAAGATAGAGCGATTGCCAGAGCAGCTGTGACAGCACGAGATTTGTCGTTATCAACCATCAAACGTGTGAGAAACACGGAAGTAACCACCCGGACCATTAATAGAAGACTACGGGAACGGAATATATACTCGCGGCGTCCATTATGCGGTCTACTACTAACCAGTATGCACCGTCAACAGCGATTGCAATGGTGCCGGTCCCGATCAATGTGGAATTGTTGGGATTGGGAACACATTGTCTTCAGTGATAAGTCCCGTTTCGAACTGAGTCCCGACGACCAGCGCAAACGTGTCTGGAGACAGCCCGGACATCGTCAGAATCCTGCTCTTACTGTCACACGCCACACGGCCCGACAACAGGACTTATGGTCTGGGGTGCCATTTCGTTTGACAGCCGGATCCCTTTGATGGTCCTTCATGGCACCATCACAGTATAGCGGTACGTTGCTGACATTCTACGACCCGTTGTATTGCCATTCCTTTCGCGACACCCCGGGTTAACTTTTAAGCAAGTTAATGTCAGGCCACATACGGCACGCCTCTCTATTGATTATCTGCATGCTTACGACACATTTCCTTGGCCAGCCAGATCCCCAGATCTTTCGCCTATTAAGCACATTTGGGCTGAGATGGGGCGTCGCCTGCGACCATTCCTGGATGTAGAATTAAGGTCGTCAATTGGAGGCCATTGGGAACGATATCCCTCAGAACACCATCCGGCAACTTTATGCATCAATACAGTGTCGGGTAACAGCTTGTATCAAGACCAGACGTGAACCAACGTCGTATTGACGTGCTCAATTTGTGTAGATCTTTCAGTGCAATAAATCATCCAATTGTTCTGAAATTTTAATCATTTCTTTTTCTGTACATCTACATTTTGTCTCATTTGAATAATTCTTTCTTGGCGCGTCGATTTTTTTATCTTGAGTATATATAACTGTCACAAAACTGACAAAAATTGCCTTATCCTAAATAATGACATTGATATATATTCAATAAGATACTCAGGACATTGTTTCCGGAGAGAGATAGGCAACAACTTAAAATAACTCTAGGCTTTTTTGGTGTTTCTTCAGTTTTACTATGAAAACTTTTTAACGCTGTTTTTAAAGCAACCTGGAAATCACGCGCTGTTCCTTCAGTAAACTAAATTTGCATACATCAGTACTGCAGATAATTTTAGCCAATTGTAATTTTGCCAATTGTATTATTAAAAATTCATGTATATGTAAAGAAAAATTACCACTTTTGCAAAGCGCTGATTTTTCTTTAAAATATCCTTTATATGCTTAATTTTTGTGAGCAGTATATATACATACTACATACCAAAATCGGTGGATTTAGAGTCCTCCCAAGAGAACCAAGCAGAAAGTAAAATCTTATCCTGTTTCTTTACATTTGTCAATTATTACCCATTTCTTAGCCTATAGGACTCATTTAAGTCATTTTAACTCGTCTTGTTGGGAAATTTTTCTTTCGTTTGTGGGCAAACAAAGCCTGTAGAAGACCCAGACCGTCCGACTCGTCCAGAGGACTAAGAGCAACTATTTGGACGGCCGGAAAAAGCCTGTGTACAAGAAACAAAGCCTGTGTATTAGTTCTGTATTTAGAATCGAAAGAGATGTTCCTGTTTGTGCTTTCTTATTGGCTTTATAATGTGCACTTGGATATATATATATATATATATATATATATAATATCAACCTTTTTATTTCACCCACTTGTGCCTATTTAGTCTTTTAGACTTCGGTTTTCTGAGTTTGGTGGTCTCTCTAGCACTTAAAAAGGTGTATTCCAAAATTTTCTCAAAACATCTATATGCTCCATTGTTTACTAATTTGTGCTTAATTATGTTGTTTAAGTTTCCTTTGACCTTCTCAAAATTTATTTTACTCATTGATCGTTTAAATTCATATTCATAGAATTTTATATTTATTTGTTATTTTACGTACAATGTATAAGTTTAATCGTTTATTGTTATATACTCGTATATTTTGAAATTTTATCTCTAGGTTGATCCTACAGAACACAACTTTTCATTTATTTAAAGACATTTGAAAACATTTAAATAAAATCTATACTGTATATTTTTTATTTTAGACTCTACACAATATGCTCACTATGTATTTAAGTCTTTTAAACAGTCTCATGGAGGAACGTTAAACTTCGAGGTAAGATATTATTCTTTACATAAATAATTTAAGTTGTGTAATTAAAGTTGTAGAATTACAATATTCAGAGATACATTTTTAATTGAAAATATTGAAATAAACTGAAGTTTTAACTGAGTAATATTTGAAATCTTAGTTACGTTAATACGTCTTTATCGTTCCTGCTACATAAAATTTTGCCTTGCATTTTTCTATTTCAAAAATTTGTTTGCCACATAAATTTCCTTCCTTTTCAAGAAAATATTAATTTGCTTTGAAAATAAATGTGAAACTAAAAATTTTTACCACATTGTAATACTAAGCAACACTAAAGCCTACATATTCTTTTAATAAATTGAAAAGGCAGTTTACACATTAAGACCAATAATGGCTTTTAGCATTTTTCTGCATCATTAAATATATCTTCTCTTAAGATATATTTTTTATGTTTAAATAAATCACGGTTTAAAGTTAGTAGAAACTAGTTCTGCATTAAATAAACCAACCATTGGCAACCATAGATTTCATCATAAGAATAGAACTTAATTACACTGTAATAGTTATTCAGTCATGTGTCAATTTCTATCTCTGAAAAATTAACCATGTTTCGCTTCAACAAAGTGTAAAGTTTTATATATTATATTTTTTGAAAAAGTTGAGGAAATTCTTCTGTTACCAGCAGAAACATATTTGAACGTTGCTAAAAATAACAAATCATCTCAGTCTATATATACTGAGGCATAACTTCATACTCATGTAGTATTTGTGGAATATTTTAGGTATATTACGCAAATACTACATTTATTAAAAGTTATTTCTGTATATCGTTATGAATTTTGAACATTTAACATAAGAAGTTAATTGTTTGTACAATACATAGTTTTATAAATAAGATATTTTAAAAGTTTAATTGTTACAGTAAAAATAACTTTTATTCAATATCAATACTTTTATAGAATTTTCTTGCTCCTATCATCATAGTATCTTAAATGTTTTGTTTCACAAGCAGCAGTTCCTCAATATGCTATCCCTTTTATCGAGAGGCAGTGTTGTTGAGAAGCTGCAGTGGGTGTTTGGGCTGTACGATATCAACGGTGATGGCTATGTCACGAAACAGGAAATGCTCAACATTGTGAGTGCAATTTACGACATGCTCGGACATTACACAGACCCTGCTGTGACAGAACATTCAGCTAGGGAGCATGTTGAGAATATCTTTCACGTAAGTTGCTTTAGATACTTATGTCAAAATAAACGTATTTATTTAGGTTCTTGTTCACATTATATAGCATTACAACTACAGGATGAAGAACAAATTAATCATGTATAACTTCATTAACTGCGACAAATACTTATCTTCCAGCTATATATATATATATGTGTATATTAGAAAAATGTAATAATAAAAAATTCAAGTAATATTAACATCACCATAGAAGCAAAACCACGGCCATAATGCCGATAAGAGAAAAGAACAGCACCGGCCTAAATTCAATGATTAATCAGAATTAAATTCACCTTCAATTCATATATATATATATATATATATATATATATATATATATATATATATATATATATATATATATATATATATATATATTGTATGAAAATGCAAATTTTTCTTTGCAATATTGTTCTTGTGAATTTTCGTTATTATATTATTTTAATTTCATCGATTTATTTATTCAAGGGTGCCCTGTCTTGAATATGGTTGATTTCACTTTTTCCCCGTGACTCTGTGCAAATGATTTCAAAGGCATAGGAGCGGACGCATTTTGTTACGAGGCTCTTAAACGGGACCGAACGTTAACTGCGACTGTCATTCCATCACACCATGCATCACACTGACGTCACTAAATCTACTTGGAAGCACTCCTTGGTAGATATTGTGTGGCCGCAGCACAATTCTTAATTTTTGCGCAATCATAATTGCGCATTTGCTGCATAATTGCGCAATCATAATTGCGCATTGCGCATTTGCTGAATTCATAAATGCCATAAAATATGAATACTTACTGAAGAAAAATAATTGCAAATTATGCATATTTCTTTATACTTAGAAAGCCTAATGCTTAATTTTGTCATAACCATAAAAGTTATCATAAAATGGCTTTTCTCAACAGTGCTTAAAATGGGCTTAATTCCGATTAGGTATAGACTTTTCATTGGTTTCTATAACTACAAAAACTTCAAGTTAGAACATTTATGTGCAGATGGTCAGAAATTATTTTATGAAAAGTCATTTAAAAGAATATACCATCCCGTTCAGCTATTTTATCTATGTGTTAAAAAGTTGTTCCACATGTGGTACCAAATCTCCAGCTTTGCAGCAAACATTTGGCACTTCAACATAAATCATTCCATTCAGAGCACAAAACCAAGTTATCATAGAAATGCAGGATCATACACATTTACTACTTATGCCGTGAATAGATTATGAATCATTATAATTAACTGTCTAGTAACAAATGAATGTTTACATTTTTATTAGCTTTTCAGCGTTGGAGAATTTATTTTACAGCGGTAAAGTACCTAATTTATATGATTAATGCCAGAATCAGACGAACTTAAAGTAATCATTTATCAATATTTTTCAAATTTACTTTCTAATTTGTTTTTCTAATTTATTTACTTCATTTGCAAATATATCACGAATAACTCATAAAACCGCACATAAACACAGCCTAATTAAATATATAACTAATGGTGTAAAATGTACAGGGCATAAATATTAGTCACTACATGCATTTTATTTTTTAACTCATTGTTTGAATTATTAGAGTTTAATTTTCTAAATTACTTTTAGCTCATTGATTCAAATAAGGACGGAGTAGTGACGTTGGATGAGTTTATGGAATGGTGCCAAAAAGTAAGAATTGTTTAAAAGAATATTTTAAAGATATTGGAATATTTAAGACATAGTAAAAAGATATGGGAATTACAAATGCATAACCTGTCTATGAAAACATTTTAAGTTTAAATAATTATGATCTGAAAAGCTTTCGTTTCATCTTTGTCATATAATAGTATAAAATAATTTACTAATTGGTTATATTTAAAGAAGTTGTATTTTAATGTAGAATTTAGTAAGATTTGAAAAATTTCAAAGAAAACATTTTTTTTAATATACTGATCTTTCTTAACCAGTGTAATAACATGCATATTCGTAATTCTTTTATGGATATTTTATAATTGAAGAAAGTGAAGATAGTCAATTGTCAATTCTTATTTTGGTTTGTTTATCAAAGAAATTAACCTCATGTATATCTGTGAACATTTATGAATGTGAAAAAGATGTAGATTGGGTGATTAAAATGCAGTCACTTATTATTAATTTGAATTATATGAAACTCTCCTTAAATACTTTCAAGTATGAAGAAAACTAACTTTTAATTAGTTTCAATCGCCATAAAACTATTTTCCTTAAACTACAAAAAGGATCGTTTTGTGAATATACCTTGGATCATTAAATGTACCTCCAAAAGGTAAGATAAAGCAAAATATTCACTCTTATTGCTGTCATTTGTGAAAAAATGCTCTGTTTATAAATATGAAGCAGTATATAAAAAAACTAACATTAGATATTTTAAAATTTCGTTAACTCCACCATATTATGCTTTATTGAAAAATCTGATTTGTCAATGCACATGTAGATTAACAAATTTCGATATTGTGGGAAAACAGAGGTTTCCGGTTGCAGTATCTCACTAAAATTAAGAGACTTGTGATAATTACAGATTAAAATAAGCATACCCAATTTCATGTAAATCGCTTGATTACTTTAAAAGATATTGCGCTTCATGTGGAGAATTAAAATGACTGAAATCTCTTATTGGCTATTGATAATTGCTAAATACTTGTTTCCTCTTATTTCTGTGTGAAAATACTTACAAAGTGTTTACTTATTTTCTAATAGTGCATATATTTAGTTTATTATGATATTTTTTAATTATAGATCTTGCATGTGATTTATCGACTGTCGTGTTATCGTTCTATGAATTATACATACGTTTCTTAATAAAGGATTTCATATAAAATATCTATTATTGCCTCAAATGTCAACATAATCATATTTATGTTTTGTTTTTGATTTTAAAAAAAGTGCCGTAAATTGAAGACATTGCCATAATCCAAGCCTTTGCAAATTCCATAGGCTTCAAAAGCGTATTGATTAAAATAATATTTTCAAACTGCATTTGATTTTCTCAATTTATTATACGGATATAGAAATCTGTGTAGAAAAATAATAAAATTTTCAACGCATTGAAAATAGCTCATATAAAATATCAGAAATAAAACAACTATTTTTGTAAACTTTTATAACGAAATTATGTATTTATAACATATTTTTATTTTTGAAATGTTTAAAAATTGAGGATCTTCTTTTCGTCCCAAAAATCAATAGGCGAAAACCGCGAAAATCAATAGGCCTCTACAGATAATGGTTTTAAGAACTCGTACCAAATATTATCAGATTTTTTAAATTTGTTCGACAGATGGCTTTTGCATAGTGACACAGACAAACAGACAGACGGAATTAGAAACATGGATCTTGTCGTATTCTTGTTGTATATATTCCGCAGACAGACACACACACACAGACATAACGCTAAAAGTAGTTTTGTGTTCTAGAGCTCCCAAACGTGTAGATCCGTCGAAAATTCGAGTTGTGATTTTCGACCCGATTTCAATACTTTCTTTAGACATTACCATGTATTGTAGGAAAAGTAAAAATGCTAATTCTGTGGTCATAATTGTATCTTTTATTTTTGAATTTCGTGTATCTCCATTAACATCTGTTCATTTATATTTATAGGATGAATTAAGAACGAAAAGTTTGTTCATGCTGGATACCATTTTGTGACCCTTCTTTTGATCTGTAATGTATTTAAGCTTCGGAATTCAGAGCAGGATTATCATTACACCATTCACTGACATTGCAAATATAGCCTGTTTTCGTCAATTCTTCCATAGAACCCTTTATATAGACGGCTGGTGAAAATTTGCTCTGAAATTGCGTTTCATTGCTAAAGTTAGATGGGTGTTGAATGATTATGAGATTTAAAGAGCAAGTATTGGTTTGATTACAAAGCGATTATAAAGTATAAATTTATATAATTTTCTA
Source organism: Amaurobius ferox (assembly GCA_951213105.1). Lineage (NCBI taxonomy): Eukaryota > Metazoa > Arthropoda > Arachnida > Araneae > Amaurobiidae > Amaurobius > Amaurobius ferox. Next base: position 181,010,963 of record OX578133.1, on the reverse strand, counting down.
AACTGTAAACATAATACTCACATTATGTAATTTATTATAATTAAAATAAATGCTGATTAATGTAGTACAGCGTATCTAATTTCATATAATTATTTTAAATATTTAAGATGATCTTGCTCTTTGAGAACGAAATCAATAATTGACGAGATAAGATGTATTTAAATTGACTTATTTTTTTACACATGAGACAGGAGAATTCATGAAAGTAAAATCATGAAACTGTATTACCTTACTTCACTTGCTTGACACTCTGATTAAGAAATCAGCAATGAACTTCTAATTATATGATATGTTGATAAAATGAGAAAAAATCATGTAATCACTTATCTGTAATATATATAACTTCGTACTATGCAATATGTGTTTATAAATATAACTGTTTGAAGAATGATAATCTAGAAGATATAAATTATTAATACACCATTTTAAGTTTATTGCAATTGTTAAGTTATTAAAATGTTGTAAGTTTTATTGATATTAATAGTAGTATACACTTTGTGTTTTCAAGATATTGCTTTATTTTACCTTGCTTTTCGAGTAATTTATAAAATTTTAAAAGAATGTGACCTATGCTATAAAATTCTATATTTAGCCAATTTCAAAATCTTAATTTGTCAGTGAAATTTATAATTTTTGAAAATACACACGTTTAAAATAATAAACATATCTCCATATTTCAATACCACAGTTTTAATATCCATACTGAACACCTGAAGCTTTATTCTTTAAGATAATGAAAAATAGTTGAAAATTAATAGGCGAATCAATTAGAACCACTTACATTTGACTAATTTCCCAATAAAATAGCTTTTTGCCCAAACTAAATGTAAATAAAAGGCTATTATTCACGCAAGATTATATTTACTAGCTTCAGTAATTATAATATGTAATTTGAAATAAATAAATTCATCTTCCTTATAAAAGACAGTCATTATTAATAAAAAAGCACTAATTTATTTATTTCTAAACATTGAATTTATTGATCATCATATACTAATATTTCAATATAACATCTATTTTTATCGTCACTTAACACAATATAGGATTTTCAAATTAATGCTTAAATTGTTAAAAAACACTATATGCTCTTCTGGTTCTTCTATGTTTCATTGTTCTATGTTTCATTTTCCCATGATTTACATCTGTCCCCGCTAATTGCCAAATATTAAAATTTATAAAATCTATTAGTTCAAAGCTGTATTAAAGATCATTTCATGTAGTAAAATACAAATATTTACTGCATGCGATGTGCAGCATGTTATTCGTATATAGAATTAAACCATTAGTTTTAGTTATCGAAACTTCTACAGATTAATTTTTTTAAATAATTAGTTATGCTACCATCTCTGATTTATATATGCGTAACAATGACACAACATTTTAGCTCAGAATGTCTAAGTTACGTATATAAGTAATGTACAAATAGTCCGTTTCTGAAATGCTGAAAAGAAAATATATCTACTTTATAATGAATGGACTTACTATTTTATGTTAATGTGTAATTAGCAAAGAAATGTGACAACTTGCTAAACAAGAAATTCTTGAAATTGTAACTTACTTGAACTTGTAATCGTCAAATTTAAAATTTAAATATTATTTATAACGATCAACCGTTTTCCAGTTCATAAAAATCAGATTTTGCCAGAAATCTTAGATCAAGGGAGACAAAAGGATTTGTCAAGAATTGACAAATGAAGTGATAGCTCGAAAACGGTTGATAATTTAGTATTATTGTTATTATTAGTTATTATTATTATTATTAGCAGACATTTTAAAAACTTACCTGCTTGTACAGTATAAGTAATCATTTAATTTATCATATCATTTAATTTAAAATGTTGACCATGTTTTCAGATTATTTGGTGAATTAAATGAATTGCTATTTCTATCTTGTCATAGTGTCAACCTTCATGTGATTCAAAGAACGTTGATTATTTTCATATCATTTGATGATTTATAGGGAGTTATTATTTCTGTTTTCCCATAGACGACCTTTCCTGTGAATGTTTTTGTAGACACTATGTGCATATCATTTGATGATTTATAGGGAGTTATTATTTCTGTTTTCCCATAGACGACCTTTCCTGTGAATGTTTTTGTAGACACTATGTGCATACGCATATTTTTTTTTGAAATTTTAATTCTAATGTCATGCTTGTTAAACTACCTTTGCCATTTTAATAACCTCCTATATACCTAAATCATGTTTTTAGCTGCATTACCAATGTTACGTTTGCTATGCATTTCTTCTATAAAAGGTTTATTTTTTCAAAAATTGAGAATATAAAGTATTTACCTAAAGTAATATGCATTGTACAATAAGTGGGGCAAAAAGTATAAGGAAAAAATGCTGTTTGAAATTTCTATAAGCGGCGGGGGTGCACAAAAGTCGCATATCCAAATAAGCTATTTCTTTGAAATTTTTTTCGTTTTTAGAATGATATTTTGATCGTCGGCAATATTTTGATCGCCCGGTTGAACATTTATAAGCATCGAATATTTGAGGTGTTTTCAAAATGAACTTATAAAAATATTTTAATTAAATAACTGTGGTTGTATAATGTAACTTAATAAAGGTACTGAGATATATCTGTAAAAATTTTTTAAAGTAGTTTAATATTTTGGTTACTTACAAGAGAATCCAAATTTGATAAACATAAAAAATTTTAGGTTTTTCTAAATGCGCGTATTAAAAATCTAGTTTAATAAAATAATTGTGGCTGGGAAAATCTAAATAAAACTATCAAGAATATATCTGTAAAATTTTGTAAAGATGTATTAGTTTGATCCCCTGCAAGGGAATCGAAACTTCATTAAAAACATAGCTGTTTCATATAATAAACTGCTTATAACGTGGACATTAAAATGATTTTTAATAAATTGCAGGACATGCAATATACTATATAGTATATGCATACATAATTGCGTATTACATATATTTTGAATTTATTCAACTGACAATGGCATTAGAATAACGTGAAAATTAACTCAAGTCAACTCAAGACAAAAGATAAAAGCTTTGCATCTTAAATCGAGATTTAGTTTTTAATGATTTCATGAGCTGTCGCGATTTATACGTACAAAGATAAATACATGTCTTTACATGTCTTTCTTCGCCTCCACAAATTTTTTCAGATGCTTCTATAATAAGCCGAACGCAGCTCTCTGTCGCATGTTGAATGGCAAGGTAATTTGAGCAGTTGAGTCAGAACAGACAGAATCTATTGCTTCTCCGTTTAAATTCTCAATATCTGCGTCAGATATATATTTGTTGAGGGGTAGTTCATATAGTGTCCATATAGTGTGTGCTGTGGTTGATTTAAATCTAGAATATCAATCAGAAACATTGTAATTTAGTTTTGGTACGATATATTTTCTGACTGATTTTGCTGTTTGAGGTGCCTGTTTTCATAAAGCTACAATTCTGCTGTATGTTCAACTGTCTAACATGTTCCCTTTTATCTGCTAATAAGATTTTTTTCATGTGCAAAGAATTCATATCTCTGGAGGATATCATCGACTACTTCTTTTAAAACTGTGTGAGCATATCTGAAATAGTTCACCAATCTCCACAGTTAAGGTAATCCTTTTATTATCAAAGATATGAAATGGGGCATATACTCTCAGGATATAAGTGACAATGATTACGAGACTGATTATCTGAAGGAAATTCAGAGAATACGTATAACCTCAGAGTTCGGCTTTCAGTCGTTATCCAGTGAGAATGAAATATAGTCATATCTTTCTGTCTACATGGTCATTTGGACAATTTACGCCTGAAACGATATAAACCATCTCCATCAAATGCTATTTGTCATCACTGAGGCCCCCTTATATGAAATGTTTTCCCATTTTCTGTAAAGCAGTCTCGTTTATTACTTCAAATTGGACAACTGCAAGTTCGCCAATCGTTTTTGTTGCAGAACCAGAAACACTCTCGGAACACACGCAACACCATCTACACTTTGTAGCAGATTCCTTAATGGGTTTTTTTATGGGGAGGGGAGTAAAGAAACGGCTAATCGCACGGACCCTCCACATTCGGATTCCAAATGTCGAATAATGCCACCATTTAGTCCTATATCAACTTTGGTTCCGTTGTATCCAATCACCTTCGAGTCAAAAAGTTTCTGTTCATTACGTTTCAAAAAATAGTTTATGCTATTCGTAATAGATTTGGAATCTTCGTCTAAATCTGTTGTATGATCGATATATATTTTGACCTCGCTCTTCTTCTTCTTCGACCCAGGCCGTCCGACTTATCCGAATGTGTAAGGTATCTGTTTGGACGGCCGGAACCCGATGGGGGCGGCACCCACAGGGATCGAACCCGTATTCTGTAACCACCAACCTCTCGGAAGGACTTACGGACCCATATACTTAACGTGCCCCTACTCCGCATAAATACGGGGGCAGTTTGGGCAGAGGCGACTTTGTCCAAGGCCCTATCTATGTAGCAACGGTGTCAACGAGTGTTTCTCGCAGTGTGGAGGTATGTGCGTATTTCTATATGTTCATGAATTGAGTATTTAAAACAAAAATTGATTTCGGTAATGTCTAGTAATTCTAATGTCAAGTACAACGCTGGTTTCTTTCTCGCTCTTAAGTCTCATATTGTTTGAGAAATATAAATATTATTTTTGTAATTAATAATGAGCATGTTTTGTTTTAATAAGGCAAATTTGCAAATAACTAAAAAATTAATTTAAATGTTACTTAAGATTATTTAATGATTATGTAAATACGGGGCAGTTTGAGCAGAGCCGGGAATCAAACTCGGGTCGTCCGAGTGCAATCCCTGCGCGCTAACCACTGGACTGTCCCACCCCCGACTTCGGCTCTTAAACAAGTGTGATATCTACGTCTTTGAAAACGTTTAGACCACATATTTTGCCTTTTTAACACTTTACGACAAAGTTGAAAAGTGTTTATGACATTGTTCATTCTGTCTGTCTGTCTGTCTGTCCGTTAGCACGATAACTGCCGTAAAAATGACTTAATCAAAATGAAATTTTAGTATGTTGTTCAGACGGTCTGTAGGACCTATGGGAATATAAATGAATAATATCACCCAATTAGTTTTGGATTGAACCCGGGTTGAAAAAATGAAATACATTGAGCCCTATGGGACCTAATTTTTCAAACATTTTTTAAGCGGATTTAAAATTCACAAATTGCTTCGAAAATTTTAGGAAATATTCAAATTGTTCCATAAAATATATAAAAAAAAATTCAGCGAAATATATACAGCAGTTTTTTAAATAAAAATTAAAATAATAATTGCACCTCTTATATGAAGAGATCACGTGACCATGATATGAAACGATCACGTGACCCACTTCAAAATGATATATGGCATCCATCTTGTCTCAAAATCGTAATTTTTAAAGTTCTTTTTAATTAATATTGAGTGTTGTATCCGTCCTAAAACCACTTTATTTTTGCTTAAATTCTGTGCATCTACATACTGAAACAACGGAATTACAATATATTTGAGTTTAAATGATCATCCAAATTTGATTATTTCTACAACGAAGCTTTTTTTCACTTATGTAAAATGTAAACAGCAAAATATGTAGAATGAGTTGTATTAGAATTGCTGTATTTCTTTAATACAAAATTATTTAGCTCATGGAGTCTGCATAGTTGATATAAATGAAATATTCATTGATTTCACAAAGAGAAGGACGAATTTTTTCGATGAAGTTTTAAGCATAGAGTTTAATTACTTGTAGATCCATGGTCTTAATTTTTAAATAAAATAAATTATTATATTATTGTGATGAATGAAATGCTGCTTTTATAGAGAGAACCAAGCGTGTTATTTTTCCTATGACGTCATTTGAATGAATTTCAGTTGTTTTCGATGAAGTTTTCAAATATAATAAATTATCGTGGTGTTATGCTAATTCTAAAATTATTACCGAGGAATGTATCGCATTTTAGAGATGTTTAAACCAGGCAATTTATATTTCAATGCCGTCATTTGAATAAAGTTCATTTTTTTTTCGATGAAGGTTTAATTTTTCAAATATAATAAATTAATGTAGTATTGTGATAAGTTTTAAAATATTACATAGGAATGTATTGCATTTTAGACATGTTTAAATAAAATTCATTGAAGTTGGAAAGTGTTTCATAATCAATGCTCTAAGCATGATTGATCTTTCTTGTTCAATCCTAACCATAGTTTTATCTCTTCTGCAATAAGGTATAATCTGCATACAAACCTCTGAATATATTGCATTTCAACTCATTCTGATTTCGTTTTCTTTCTTTACGACCTTTGCTTCGGTCGAAAACTAACGATATGTCTCCGTTGTGTAGCTGTTTGAAATATTGCAAAACAGCGCGTATTACAACATAGTACGTAACAGTAATTTATATCTATTTTTTAGTTTTGTCCTGATCAAAATATTAATATGCATTGACAAACTTTTACAGAGATATTTTATTCTTTTATTAAGTTAGAATTCCCGATTATTTAATATTTAATAAAAGTATTTTTTATACGTGAGTTCTAAAAACACCTAACATTTTTTATATTGATGAATATTCAATTCCCCTGGGGGGGATCAAAATATTAATTAGTTTACACAAAATTTTACAGAGATAAACCTGGTACTTTTATGAGTGGGATTTTTTCTGTCTGAAATTGTTTACAAAAATATTTTCTTTACATGCGCATTCCAAAAACACCTCAATTTTTCGAAATTAATAAAGTTGCGAACCCCTTGTAGGAAATCAAAATATTTTTCTAAAAATGTGAAATTTTTCAAGACAATAACTTGTACCAATGCATGACTTTTACGCAACCCCTTCCACCGAATTGGATTTAAAAAATATATATTCTGGCTCCTATATTCCATACACACAAAATATACACGTGATTATGTTCAATTATAAATTTTTTGTTCAAACATTCTTTAATCCTTTATTCTTCGGAAACCCTTTTTATAATTTATCTTTCTATTTCAGTCGAGATACTGGTCTGTAGTTATAAAGCAGAAAATAATTTTCTCCTTATCTCATCACTAAGTATACTCTTGTAAATTTGTGTTTTCAAAATATTCCTGTATTGTTTTACACAATGCGACATTCGTCTGTCGCGTGTAAAAGGGAATGAATTGTTACAGAGTGAATTCATACTGAAGGCATATACATTTTCAACTTTTTTATTGCATAATTATAGCTTTTTTAATTTAAAGAAATCTCAAATTTCATATTATATTAATTATATTTGTTAATTAAATTTTATAGTATTATCGTTTTCGTAATGGTGCTAAGAAAGTTTCCATTACCTATTTAAATGAAATATTGAATATCATGAAGACATCACATGTGTTTCGGTTCAATCCATTACATATGTGATGTAAACTGCAACTGTTTTTCATCAAAAGTACTTCATAATTTTGAAACATTTTACTTTTTTGCCTGTGATACAAATCAAAGTAGTTAAAAACTTCCTATTCATATCCTGCATGTACAATATAATCTTTTTTGAGAGATAAATATATTTTATGTACTTGAATAATATTAAAATTATCTGTTATGCTGTGTAGACTTATATATGCATAATGGATTATTCCCCGCTTTAATGCAAAACTGTTATTAATTACGCAAGCTTACAAATGGAAACATATTTCTTGTTTTCAAATTTTCAATTGATTTATGGAAGTATCGAACTGCTTGCTGATTACAAAACATTTTTTCTTCTTCAGCATGTACAGTTTTTTTCAAATATAAGTTGAACAAATTATATTGCAAATACACATATATAAGACTATATAATTGAAAATAAAATTTTATGACACGAATCCATCATGTTTTAAAATGTTAATATTAGGTACTATTTACAACCTAAACCAAGTTCAGCTTTTTTTAAGTAAGAAATGTTTCCTTTCCTAGTGAGAGTTCCAATTGTGACTGCCTACATCAGTCTTTCGTTTTAAGCACCAAAAGAAAAAATAATAAAACATCATGTAATTTATCCCATCGTCCTTAATACCTTCTTTCCATCTCTTTTATGACTTTGTGAAATCTTTCACTCACCCACCCCCTCAATTTTCTGGGAAATTGTCGAAATGATAATATAAGTGTATTTTGTTGTTTATATGAATTTCCAACAACTTGAACTTCTATGTCATATCAGCTATCATTTCTTTATAATTCGAACTTCTACAGTTGAAAAAAAAACTGGTGAAAAAATTTGTAAATTTGTTCCATGCCTCTTTTTGCACATGTCCTATACTTTGTTCAAAATAAAGATATTTTGTTAGAGTTCGTATTTGAGTTCCATCAAATATTCCTTTTTCTATCCTGGCACTAAACAGGGAAGGAAATTGGGAAACAATGTATTGAAAATGTTTTTCACTTTCATCCATAGATTTCCCAAATTGCTTCATAAGCCATAATTTAGAAGTGATGGTAGTGGTACTTTCTTTTCACCAAATTTTAGGCTATTATATTTTTTGTTCTTGGAATCAATGCATTTTTAGATGCCCATATTTTTGGATCCAATACAAGGCTTGATTTCTGCTGTCCTATTCGCAAAGAAGCGTGGAAATGTTAAATAGCCTCTTGCTGATGTCTTATGGCATATTAGCCAATCATGTTCCTCATATTTCATCTGAGTAATATTTCCATGGTTCCGTATGTTTATATTTGATAACAAATAAGTTTCAGTGTATGATTTCTTGAATTGTCTGAAAAACAATTTTACATTTAAAAAAAGGGAGAAACTAAAAAAACAGAGCCATACTATCTTTTAAAATGAATATAATTTGAATTTTTTAAAAGCTTTATTTGCAAAAAAGTGTACATGATAGGTAAAATGTAAGATCTGTTTTAAACTCAGCATGCCTAGCTCTATATAAAGCAGTCAATATTTTCCAAACAAGAAAATACATGTAAGCTTGTGTTATTTTGTTTTATTTATAATAAGTTTAAACGTAAATGTCGAATAAAATATTCATGTATATTCATTATCATCTAATTCTGGTCACTCTTCATAATATGTATTTATTCACCCATTTTCATGTGTTATAGTAAAAACTATACATTACTTATGAGAATCATCATAAGTTGTAATCAAAAGAGCTTTACAATATTATGCACTAAACACTGAATGTGACTTAAAACTATGTATGCACCGTAAATGTGATTGATGTTATCTGAGTGATATAAACTGCAATTGTATAGAGAAATCATAAGAATGGTCTATTTTTGGAGATGAATAGCTTCTAGATACACACCATGAATATGAACTGAATGTGTAGATTGCACTGAAATGAAAAAAAAAACAGAATTTATTATGTCGTGAATTTTTCAGTAATACGTAAGAGACGATAATTGTTTTGGCATTATAAAATTATTTTTTTCTCACAAAAATTATTGAGGTATAACAAATAATCAATAGGTAAAACTGCATGTATTTATTTATTAATGTATTCTAAATACCTTTTAGAAGTTTATACGAAAATACGTGTGCCTTTATAGATAATACATTTCAACATATAATTCATGCTGCAAACATTATAGCTGTAACAAATATTTGTAGCATAATTATTAGAAATTAGGATCTTTCATAATTTGAAATCAATATTAATAAATACAAGAGAGAATTACATAGATGTGTAAATCTGATGATTTGCATTTTGCGGTAAAAATTAATAAGGTAGAACAAAGAATAATTTACCCATTCCCAATTTTACCTTCTTCCCCTTCAAATGAGAAAAATAATGCTAAAATGGAACCAATATGATCTATAAGAGTGATTCTCAACTGGTGTGGTGAGATTCTCCAGGGCTACTGCGAGACTTTTTAAATAGAAAAAATAATTTGAAAAATATTACAACTATGACATCCCATCACAGAAACAGTCATATGACACAGCATTATTACGCAAAGGTAATGATATCGATTGAGTCACCATCGATATTAGATCAATCCAGAAATCTGGCTCCACTTGAGGCTCTTAATGCGATATGAATATAGTGTATTATTATATAGTATATAAATATATTATTTTCTTTATATCTTTCAATAATATTTGTATATTCATAACTTCAAGTTTCTGTTTTGTGACATAAGTATTTTTAACCCATTTTAACTAATCTGATGTTCTGAACTTTAATCGGTAAATCAAATTTAACAGCAAAGTGTAACTAAACACATATGAAAAATAAGAGGCATTCCACGAGTGTAAAATTATGTTCATTAAGGTGCCGAGAACCCCCCAAAACAGAGAATCATAGGTTTATATTATAATAATTTTTATAGTATAATATAAGCATTAGTCATTTAAGAAACTCACTTATCCAAGTTTTAAAATGATTTAAATTAGAAAAATTTTATTTTCACCACTTACAATTTCGCTGTTATCTTCTGAAGAATGTCATAAAATTAGTACAATTTCAGCTATATTTCCATAAAAAAACTCTTACAAGGCACACACCAAACATCTAAAATATTTATATCTGAGAACATTTAGATTGGAATAAGTAATATTAAAAAGTATTTCAAATACTGAGTGTTTGCTGTCGTAAATTATATAATCATATTTTAGTTTTAAAAAATAAGGAATATTACCAATATTTATCCTTAAATATGAATACGGAGATATGACCAAATTTCTTTACCCTTTCATAGACATGTGAATATAGATTTCGATCCTGGTAACTTAAAGTCACACGTACTAATCTTTAAAATAGATTTTTCAAATTGTACATATTTAAAACTAATTTTTTGCGCTTTCTACAACAATACCATAAGAATTTTTAAAATCCTTGTGGCTGCTTATACGCTAGATATGACACAGTGGGCGTGGCTTGTTAAATGTTTCTAAAAAAATTGTATTCTAATAAATAATGTAAGACTAATTAATTGTATTAATTAGACACACATTTAATGAAATTTATTGTGAGTAAATAGGGATATTGTAATAATGTTAGAAAACTTTGAGTATTTAGATTTAGTTTCAGACCATATACTGTTGATATTTATGGAAATACTCCGGCAGAAATCACAGAACAATAAAATGTATTGAACTTTGTTTGTGTCCTGACAACGACATCATTATATGCATACGCTAAATTCGCTATGGCTCTGTACAAGTACACATAAGCAAGCTTAGAATGATGTTTGATAGCTACGCACTTAGCTTTGTTGCAAGTAGCACTGTATATTTTAAGTTATGAATTGTAAATAAAGTTACCTTTTATCTATAGCCTTCTCAAAATGCATTTCCACATCGCACCTCCCCTTATTAACGGTGACCGCAAACATGATTTAAGCACTAGTTGAGTTTTGAGACCGGCAATATTTACGAAAACTATGAGTTCGCTGAATTTTGACACGCGCTTTGTAAGTTAAGTGGAATGTTTTCAAAGTAGAATTCAGCTTGCTGCTGTCTACATGAAATCAAGATCAGACGTACGTGTTCTGTTCAGTTGATACATGGTGTGTAAAAAATTTTAGTTTCTTATTTGTTATTATATCAGTAACTAACATGAATGTAACTAGTTTAACAAATGTCAGCGATTCAGGTAATGTTTCCGCTCAAAATAATGATTTGGGTTCTGTTGAACTTTCAAAAATTGCTTTTAAAGTACCTCCGATCGGGAAACAAATCCAAAGTTGTAGTTTTGCATCCGAACTCACAATTCTTGATTTCAGGAATCAATAAGAATAGTGAAAAAGCAGAGTTTCATTGCATAGTTTTAGCACTAAATTATGATATATTGATTCATATCACAGATTTTATTCGCGTACCTCCTATAAATAAATCCTAAGCAGTTTAAAAAAATAGAATCATTTCGCATTTTACAGATTCTGAAGTAACAAATATTCACACACTTTTGCAAGACATTCATTTAAGAGATAGATATCTAAGTCATTTGTTTCGTGAAATGCAGGATCTAGTTGCAACATGCATACACGAAGATTTACTTTGCACTTCATGTTTTCAACATTTAGTGGTACATGTGCAACAAATTTTATCGATTTGTTCAGAATCGTTGCAAAATATTTCTGAAGTGGCGGATAAAATCTGCGATCGTCACTTAAGTATCAGAAGTAGCGGGGGATAAGCATATTTTACTCTTAGCTCAAGTCGCAAATGTGCCAAAAACAGTAAAGCAACTGTTTAGAAATTTTCTTGCTAATGATCGATACAGAACCCGAACTAGATCCCAATAAAAGTATCAATCACAATCCAGAAGCGGTTTATTAGTATTACGAAAAATTTCAAGAAAAACTCGCAAATGTTTAAAACCTTGAAAATTTGCGATGGAAAATTTGGCGGCTCTATCCTTTCTGTGATGATGTATATATGCCTAGAAAATATTTGCTAACTTTTATATGACCATTTTTCTCATATAAAGGTTCTCGTCAATAGCGATGCCATGATTTCAGTTTACCAAATAAAAGACAAACTGCCACAGTAAAAAATATCTCATTCTGATTAGCACACCGCAGCAGAAACATAACCTTTGGATCGAAACAATTGATTTTAAAATTCGGATTTCATCGAAACCTTGTTTGGAATTTTGTAATTGCAGATGCTTCACGTGCAATTTTAGGTGCCGATTTTCTTGCTAAATTTGGATTATTAGTCGATATGAAAAATCAAAGTTTAATTTATAGTTGTACTAGAGTTAGTATTAAAGGAAGTACAACGCAGTTACCCTCACCGGGACTTAAACAGTGAGTAATGATTCACCGTAGAAGCAATTCTTGCAAAAGTTCCGAGTTTCACACAGACCAATTTCATGCAATCTGTAAAACATAGTACAACTCATTGTATTCAGACGCGAGGACTTCCGGTCTATGGAAAAGCTAGACGATTAGTTCCATGTTAAGAAAAAGTTCGAATTTCTGAAGCGACAAAGAATTTGTCAAAGATATCAAAGCCCATTCACGTTATGCCAAACAGAAAAATCTGATGTGGGCAACACATGACTTTCCTTATATAATGCAATGATTTTACTTTCTTCCACAGTGAAAAATTGATGAAAAGATCTACAGTACAGTGTTTTTAACATTGAATTGTACATTTGGCGTTTTTTCCGGATAACAACATGTAATACTATTTCAAAGTACACAATTAACTTATATTTCACACAACTCTAAATTAGCAATTATTAATATTGATAGCATTTTCAATAAGCAATATAGTCTATATATCAAAATATTTTAATAATTCATCAATTAGGCGTCATTTTCATTATCTTTGACGATATTTTGATCAATCTGGGGCAAAATACCTCCAAGATGGCGATATCCCGCTAAATTATTCGCCACTTTCGCTAAATGTATCGCCAAGTGCTACAGATAAACGGAGAGAAGAGCATTTCTTATGTACTAGAAAGTATGCCCCGTCATACGACGGAATTCAAAATTTTTAAATCATTACCTCCCATTTGGAGTCACTTTTATCAATTTGACGACATTTCTATCAATTTGGCAACACGTCGCAAAATTGGCAACATCCTGAAAATTTTTCGCCTATCATGACGGACGGACGGACGGAAAAATGCATTATTCTTATAGTCTATTATGTTCTTTCCAAGAGAATGAATGTTCATTAATTAGTCGTCATTTTCATTGATTGTGTGTCATTTTTACGAATTTGACGACATTTTCGTCAATTTGGCAACATTTAAAAAAAGTCGCCAAATTTGTCTCTAAAATTTTGCCAAGCGTTATGGACGATAAATAGGTTATTCTTATAGTAGATAAATGACTATTGGCGTCCAAATAGGAAACTAGTACCCGAAGTATCTTCTCTCGCAAATGGAACATTCTCGATCCACGGGAATGATGTTAACAAATGTATCGCATAATATTACATATGAAAAGTGAACATATATTGCAATAGTTAATTTTTTTTTAATTTTAGGTGATATTTGATAAATTTATTTGAAAAATGCGCAATATCTCAAGAACGGTTCATACTAGCGTTCTAATTTTTGTGTCAATCGTTTTATAATAAAAAATTACATAAGAAATGATTACTTACGTAACTTTATTGCAGGTTTTGATTTTTTGACTATTTTTTCAAAATTTCATTCGAAAATTTAGAAGTGTTTTGATCATTCGATGGCATTTAAAAACAATTGGGTTACAGTGTTCACAGATTGTAATATTTGTACCAAATTTCGTTCGAATCTCTCCATTCGTGAGATATTGTCTCCACAGAATCACGGGGGGGGGGGGGGGGGGGACAGAGACACACACACACATACACACATAGATATCACCTCACAAACGTTCGATTCGTGTTAGGGGTTGCTTGAAACGTGCTTTCTTGTCGAAAACTCGAATTCGAATTTTCGACCCTGTCACAATACTTTCCTTATACATTATACTATGTATATAAGGAAAGTATAAAAGCGAGGGTTTTCATTGTATGTGAAGATTACAAAAAGTTAAATTCTGTATCTATCTCAGATCGATACCCCATATAGCTCGTATCCATGATTTTATACAAAACCTTGAAGGACAAGGAGTGTTTTCCAACCTTTGAATTTGTTCGTGCATACTATCATATTTCAATGGAACCGGACGATCTCCCGAAAACAGAAGTGATAGTGGGTTTAAATTTTTGTTCATGTCATTCGAGTTATGTAAAACTGCTCTAACCCTTCAGAGGTTTATGTACTGTATATTACACGACCTGGATTTATGTCTAATTTATATCGACGATTACTTAATTGTATCAGAGAATGAAGCCAAACATTAAGAACACTTACGGATAGTCTTTGAGCGGTTTTCGCAGTAAGGAGTGGTAATAAATACATCCAAACATGTTTTAGGTCAACCTGGATTTGCATTTTTAGGACACATGGTTATAACAGAAGGTTTACCAGACAGAGTTTCTACCATTCAAATTTTTCCACTGCATAAACTGTGCAAAATTTACTACGATTTATCGCAATGTTGAACTTTTTTCGCAGATTTTTTCCCCAAGCAGCAGGAACGTATTATGACTTAATACTGGTGAATAAAAAGCGCGAGAATACGAAGGTTCAGTGGACAGAAAACACAAAAGTTGCTTTTCAAGCATGTAATAATTCACTTTTGAATGCATCATTAATGACTTATCCCACAACAGACGATGAATTTTCACTATCTGTGGACGGATCGGTTGTAGCAATCGGATCGTCTTTATAACAAGTTCAAAAGGGAAAGTTATGCCCGTTAGCGTTTTTTTCACGGAAGCTAAATACCGTAAAACGCACGCACAACGCTTACTATCCTGAACATATCGCAGAAAACTCTGTCGCAAAGTATTTTCGGCATATGCTGAAGATGCGTAATTCTTTTTCTGTACACAGCTCATTAGCCTCTTACATTTCCGCTTAACTAAAAAGCCGAGAAAATATCTCCGCTTTAATTACGACCCATGGAATTCATAAATCAATTTACAACAAAAATTCCATACATCCTTGGTTCTATTAATGTGGTAGCAGACTTGCTTTCTTGCATCGAACAGATTAATACTCTAATGCTCTTGATTACGAGGCCATTGCAAAACCTCAAAGTATAGACGAGATGAACGCTATAAAAAACTCTTGTCCTACTGTATCTTTGAAAGGTATCTTTCTTGTTCCGTCAGTGTTCCATACTGCAGTGGGATACCTCAAAGGGGGAA
The DNA here is from genome assembly GCA_951213105.1 of Amaurobius ferox. Taxonomy (NCBI): domain Eukaryota; kingdom Metazoa; phylum Arthropoda; class Arachnida; order Araneae; family Amaurobiidae; genus Amaurobius; species Amaurobius ferox. The sequence goes on along the minus strand of OX578133.1, from coordinate 180,995,308 downwards.
ATTCGATCTTTTATACCTCGAGTATTTCGACCTGTCGCATCCCGAGCATTTCCACCTTTCATACCACGAGCATTTCCACAAAAAGTGTTTTACAGCATCCCCAATCTCGTTCATCCTAGAGTTCGAGGCATTGTGAACATAGTATGTAAACGAATTTTGGCCATTACTTCAAAAAAACTTCCTTTCTTTCGACCCAGACTGCCCGACCTACAAGAAGGTGCAAGGTATCTATTTGGATGACCGAGACAGTGCCACCCAATTCAGACCAGAAACCAGTAAGGGCGACATCCAGAGGGACCTATGTTCCTTCCCCTGCCACCAACCGCTCGGAAAGCCTTTCGGATCCAAAGATTTCATTTGCCCCGCGTAATCACCGGGATAGTTTGAGAAGAGACGAGAATTGAATTCGGATCCTCAGAGTGCAGTCCCTGTGCCTTAACCACTGGGATATCCCACCACGCCGCACATGTATTGCTTGTCAAAATTCAAGGTATAACAGCACACAAAATCACAGCTAGGGAATTTTTTTAAGCAGCTTTTTAGTAGCAGATTTCAACATGTTCATATCGATATAGTCGGGCCCTTGCTAGTATCAAAATGGTTTTGATATCTGCTCACTTGTGTCAATCGTTTATCTCGATTCGGGGTATCTGTGGTTATCCGTATTGACCAAGGATTTGTCTACGTCATTTTATTACGATTGCCATTCCTTTGTGACTCATGATTAAAGGACTTTCCGAATCATTTTGAAATTTCGATACCAAATGTAGCGGCTATGATCGGTTTCTGCTTCAAGTCGTTCAAAAAATGTTTTTAATTATAACATCCAGTCAACACATGCTTTTGTGCGAAACGACTTTGTTGGATCGTTGAAGACCCCATATGATCGCCCCTTTCAAGTAAGTAAGTGCACGCACAGAAAAATATTATACGGTAGATATGCGTGGATGCAAAAGCATATCAGCATTGAACGTTAAAATCCGATTTTGTTTGAAAGATAATCACGGCTACCTTGAAAAGTGGTTTGGATTATTTTCAAGTGTTTTGTAATCATTGTATTCTCATTGACGTATTCAACATATTGAATTTCAATTGAATTTTTTGACTAACTAGAATCCCCACTAACTTCCATATTATAGTTTACTTGCTAAATTCCGAACTTCACATTTTAGAGATACAAAAAAATGTGCACGCCTTCGCTAAGTTATATAATCAATCGGATAAACTCTATAAATAATTAAAAGCTAAGGATATTTTTTATAAAACTGACGGTTTGGTTTCAAATCAATTGATCCAAATTCTACTTATATCTCTTGATTTAAAAATGTGATGTGGGCAGCACATGACTTTCCCTGCAGACTTATATCCACGTTCTCTTTATTTTAATTAAATTTAATTCACTTTTAATTCAATTTTCGTTCTCATTTGATAACTGAACTTATTTTCAAAGGTGGCGTGGAGAAAATACGAAAAAAACTAATATATCTCGAGAACGGCTGGTCCTAGTGTAATGGGGCTGGTCTTATTCTTTTCTTCGTTAAACATTACGTATTAAACAAGCATTTAATGGATATATTTAAGCATACGTAGCTTTTTAGCTTAGATTTTGACAATTTTTGCTGGTCATTTTGCGAAAAAAGGCAGGTTATTTTTTCCGAATCGTACCAAAATCTAATCAGCACCAGGGTGACCTATAAGTGACTCATCTACTGAATTTTGTGAAATTCGGTTAATTAGTTTTTCAGCTAGATTGAATACAAACTTTTGCGGGTCATTTTGCAAAAAAAGGCGGGTTCTTTTATCCCGAATCGCACCCAAAACTAATCAGTACCAGACTCTCCCACAAGTGACTTACCTACCAAATTTTGTAAAATTCGGTCTATTAGTTTTTTAGTTAGAGTGGATACAAAATCTGCAGAGACAGACAGACACACAGACAGACACACCGACACACACACAGACGTCACGCTAAAATGGTTTCTTTGTATTCTAGAGGTCTTGAAACGTGTAGATCCATCGAAAACTTGAGTTGCGATTTTCGACATGATTCCAATACTTTCCCTATACATTACCATGTATTGCAGGGAAAGTAAAAATCTGATGTGGGCAGCACATGACTTTCCCTGCAGACTTATATTCACGTTCTCTTTATTTTAATTAAATTTAATTCACTTTTAATTCACTTTTCGTTCTCATTTAGTAAGTCGACTTATTTTCAAAGGTGGCGTAGAGAAAAGACGAAAAAACTAAAATATCTCGAGAACGGCTAGTCCTAGTGTAATGGGGTTGGTCTTATTCTTTTTTTCGTTAAAAGTTATGTATTAAACAAGCATTTAATGGATATAGTTGAGCATACGTAGTTTTTCATTTTAGATTTTTGCGATTTTTTCGGACCATTTTGCAAAAAAAAGGCAGGTTATTTTTTTTCCGAATCGTACCAAAATCTAATCAGCACTAGGGTGTCCCACAAGTGATTTATCAACCGAATTTTGAAATTCGTTCCATTAGTTTTTCAGATAGAGTGGATACAAGCTTTTGCAGGCCATTTCGCAAAAAAAGGCGCCGGGTTCTTTATCAAAAATCATACCCCAAACTAATCAGCACTATACTCGTCCACAAGTGATTTACCCACCAAACCAAAATTTATGAAATTCGGTCCATTAGTTTAGTTAGAGTGGACACAAAATCTGCAGACAGACAGACACACAGACACAGAGACAGACACACAAACACACACACAGACGTCACTCTAAAAATAATTTTTTTAACACTCTAAAAATGGTTTCTTTGTATTCTAGAGGTCTCGAAACGTGTAGATCCGTCGAAAACTCGAGTTGCGATTTTCGGTATGATTCCGATACTTTCCCTTTACATTACCATGTATTGCAGGGAATGTAAATATCTGATGTGGGCAGCACATGACTTTCCCTGCCTACTTATATTCACGTTCTCTTTATTTTAATTAAATTTAATTCACTTTTAATTCAATTTTCATTCTCATTTGGTAACTGGACTTATTTTTAAAGGTGGCGTAGAGAAAATAAGAAAAACTAAAATATCTCGAGAACGGCTAATTCTAGTGTAATGGGGTTGGTCTTATTCTTTTCTCCGTTAAAAATTACGTATAAAACAAGCATTTAGTGTATATATTTGAGCATACGTAATTCTTTATTTTAGATTTTGGCGATTTTTGCAGGCCATTTTGCAAAAAAGGCAGATTATTTTTCGTCGAATCGCACCAAAATCTAATCAGCACCAGAAAGACACAAAAGTGACTTATCTACCGAATTTCGTAAAAATCAGTTTATTAGTTTTTTAGCTAGAGTGGATACAAATTTTGAGGGCCATTTCGCAAAAAAAGGCGGGTTCTTTTATCCCGAATCGTACCCAAAAATAATCAGCACTAGATCCGCCCACAAGTGATATATATACCTACTAAATTTTATGAAATTCGGTCAATTAGTTTTTTAGTTAGAGTAGATTCAAAATCTGCACAGACAGACAGACACACAGACAGACTGACAGACAGACACACAGACACACACACAGACAGACAGACAGACACACAGACACACATACAGACAGACACGCACACAGACGTCACGCTAAAAATAGTTTTTTCGTATTCTAGAGGTCTCAAAACGTGTAGATCCGTCGAAAACTCGAGTTGCGATTTTCGACATGATTCCAATACTTTCCCTATACATTACCATGTATTGCAGGGAAAGTAAAAATCTGATGTGGGCAGCACATGACTTTTCCTGCAGATTTATATTCGCGTTCTCTTTATTTTAATTAAATTTAATTCACTTTTAATTCAATTTTCGTTCTCATTTGATTACTGGACTTATTGTCAAAGATGGCGTAGAGAAAATACGAAAAAACTAAAATATCTCGAGAACGGCTAGTTCTAGTGTAATGGGGTTGGTCTTATTCTTTTCTTCGTTAAAAATTACGTATTAAACGAGCATTTAATGGATATATTTGAGCATACGTAGTCCTTTATTTTAAATTTTGGCGATTTTTGCGGGCCATTTTGCAATAAAAGGCAGGTTACTTTTTTCCGAATCGTACCAAAATCTAATCAGCACCAGCGTAACCCACAAGCGACTTATCTCCCAAATTTTGTAAAATTCGGTCCATTAAATTTTTTGCTAGAGTGGATACACAAACCTTTGCGGGCCATTTCGCAAAAAAAGCGGGTTCTTTTATCCCGAATCGTACTCAAAACTATCGGGAACAAAACGACGGGAGAGCACGTTTCAAGCATCCCTGAACATGAATCAAACTTTTTGAGGTGATGTCTGTGTGTGCGCGTGTGTGCGTGCGTGTGTGTGCGCGTGTGTGCGTGCGCGTGTGTGCGCGTGTGTGTGGGAAGTATGTGTGTGTGTCAGTGAGTTTGCGGAGACGATATCTCACGAACGAATGAACCGATTCGAGCAAAATTTGGTACAAATATTGCAGTCCGTGAATATTGGAAGCCTGTTGTTTTAGAACGTAATCGAATGTTCAGAACCCCAATTCATTTTTGAGTGAAATTTTGAAAAAATCATCAAAAAATCAAAACCTTTCATAAAATTTTCATTAGAAAACGATTGACATAAACTTTAGAAGGCTAAGATGAACCGTTCTCGAGATATTGCACATTTTTTCAAATAAATGTACCAAAACATCGCAAAATTAAAAAATATTAACTGTTCTGAAATATATTTACTTTTCATATGTAATAGCATGCGATGAACTTCGTGACATCATTCTAGTGGAGCTCGTTCCATTCATGAGAAAAGATACTTTGGGTAATACTTTTGTAGTTGGACCCCAATCGTCATTTATCTTTATCTGCTATAAGAATAACTTATTTCTCCATTCATAATGCTTGGCGAGATTTTGGCGACGAATTTGGCGGAATGTCGCCAACTTGGCAATTTTTTCAGAGATTCCCAAATTAACGAAAATGTCTCTAAATTGATAAAAATGACGTTAAATCAATGAAAATGACGACAAAGTGACGAAAATTTAATTTATTGAAAGGAATATAAGAATCCACGAGTATTATAAGAATAACCTATTCTCCGTCCCTAACGTTTGGATAAAATTTTATTGACGAATTTTTCGGAATATCTCCAACTGGTGATTTTTTAAATGTTGTCAAAGTGACGAAAATGTCACCAAATCTATAAAAATTCTCCAAATTGATGAAACTGATACTAAAACAATGAAATGATAACTAATTTATGAAAGTTCAATCTCTTGGAGAGAACATAAGAATAGACTATAAGAGTAACCCATTTCTCCCTCCTTCCGTCTGTAACGCTTGGCGAGAAATTTAGCAGGACGTCGCCGACTTGGCAACTGTTTTAAATGTTGATAAATTGACAAAAATGTTGCGTAATTCATAAAAATGACGCCAAATGAAAAGTAATGTTCCGAAATTTCTGATTTCCTTCCTATAAAGGGCATACATTTTAGTATATAGGAAATGCTCTTCTCCCCTTTTGTCTGTAGCGCTTAGCATTTGACAAACTTTGCGAATAATTTAGCAAAGTATCGCCAACTTAGCAATATTTCGCCCCAGATTGACGAAAATTTCTTCAAAATTGCAAAAATAATGCCAAATTAATGAAAATGACGACTAGTTGATGAAGTAATTATCAAAATATTTTAATATATGGACTATATCGCTTATTGAGGGTGCTATCAACATTGATATTTGTTAATTTAAAGTTGCGTGAAATATAAGTTAATTGGGTACTTTGAAATAGTATTACATGTTGTCATCCAGAAAATCGTCAAATGTACAATTTAACATTAAATACACAGTACCATGGATCTTATATACATAATATTTTCACTGTAAAAGGAGTACATTTATTCTATTATATAAGGAAAGTCATGTGTTGCCCTCATCAGATTTTTTTAATTTCGATGTAGTTTAGGATATAATTTACTTTTCATACACTTCATATTATTTTTTATGAATAGTGAAAAATGTTCTTTCGTATTGGCACATCCATCGATTTTCTCTGTCTCGTACAGCAAAAACTATAGCATACAAAAATATGAAATTTGGTACATTATAGAGAAATAATAGGGTAATGCGATGAAATAAACATGTTAATGATTTAAACTTTAGTTTGGTTTTAAATAGCTCGTGAAGCGAGCGCAGCGAGTAGGAAACTAAGCGATTTACGGGGATTTGCGAAACGGTGCGGGCAGAGGGCGGAGCCTCCTAGTTTTTTTTAATATTTCCAAAATCTTCAACCACGGAAACAAACTAGTCAATATACGTATATTGAACCTATGGAAACAAACTATACAGCCCACAGTGTACACAGGTTAAAGTTACCACGAGTATAAGTTCTCTTTTTGTAATAAGTTTCTTCAGTAACATAACTTCGTCATAAGCAGAGTTGTTTATACGTTTGACTTCATATCTAAACTTTTTGCCCATAATTCATAAAACAAAATTGAATTTTCTGAATCTGAAACTATTAAAACTGAATAGAAAATGATTCTAAATTTTTAGATGAAATGCTCAAACTAATTTTTGAATTATATGTTGGATCTAAGATTTAAATATTGAATAGAATTTTTAAATTATGCACAAATGTTTTGCACTCACGATAAATGTAAGCAGCGCCATAAATAATTTATATACGTATATGCTTAATTATAGTTTTATTATATAGATTGTAATACGTAATAATAGAGTTTATTTGATGAACAAATATAGAAATTATTTAAGAATAAGCTATCGACTTAAGTTAAAAGTCGTAATAATCAAGCCTTTGTGACGTTTAAAGAATGTATCCCATTAGTAATAAATAGTACATAAAGTGTTTTTACCCATTTATCTAGTTACTAATAAAGTTCAAGTCATTGTAGTAAATGTAAAGTAGATGTCTCATATTTACACAAACAAGTACTTATTATATTTTTCATATAACGCTATAGCCTACTTAAAATCACAATGGTGAATATATTACCCTTTGAAATTCATCAAAAGTCCATGAATATCATATGTCGTAAAAACCACTTCTGTTGTTGCTCTCCATATGATTTGAAAATCTCTGATTTAAATTTTTGCTTAAAGATTACCGACAGGTTTATAATATTTACATTGTAAAGATTTCTTTTGTTATTAGAATGAAATTCAAAATTTTGTTATTGGTATACTATTAAAGTTGTACGCTATATAATTTATAAACATTTTACTCAGAAGAAGAATATTTTTTATATAATGACAGAATATTTTAGCACGAGTAGCATGTTAACTAAATTAATAACGTTAAGTATAGCCATACAGGTTTTGGGTACTTTTGTGACAGATTTTACTGAATCAGTACAGATTTTTGGCATCATTTGATTGCCAGCAATATTGATATTTAAAAAATATTAATTAAAGCATGGATCTCAGTAAGTTTCGAGGTGTAAAAATCTTTGAGACGCTGTCGATGTATTTCAGCCAATATAGTATTAGAAACGCAAAACATATTAGACATCATATTTTTCTTGTATGTTGTCGAAAATATTGAGGATTGAGCAATATAGTTTTAATAAAAATACGTATTGAGATACTTAATTGAGGCTTTAAAATTTCTAATTTATTATATGTTTCAAAGAACTAAATCGCGTAGTTAAAAATACTTTGTGTAATTGTATATTTCTTAATTTGATTCTTCAATGAATTTTTTAATGAATAAGCTTTGTTATGTCCTCATTAGTATTTGTTCCCTATCAAAAATATATTTATTGTTTTACTTTTTCAGTTTAAAGTGTGGATTAATGCAATTTATAATGTCGAAACAAAGCTTCTATTTGTTTTTCTGAATCGGTAATTTATAAAATTTATCTCAAATTTACTGTTATTTAATACAATATAATAAAAAATATGCATTAAAGTTTTTGTAAGAATAGTAGGAACTATTAACATTCTTTTTATAAAAGATAAAACACAACGTACGTAATAAAAATTAAAAAAATAAAAATTTATCAAAAAACTAGCAACTGTTTTGTTGACTCTTTCGGAAACGAAAAATATATGAAACAAAGTGGCATATAAAACGAAACATAAATTATACTCCGACTAAATCCGAGGAATTAATTTACATGTACTTTATACACTAGGATTTTTCTGCTTTTAATCATCCATGGCAATTACGCAAGGCTAATAATTTTAATCAGGTCCTCCTATGTTTAGCGCATCGAATTTTCTGAAGTTTTAAAATTCAGCTTATCACCTGAACTCAATATAATAGACTTGGGTATGGTCCCAATAGTTCACAGTATGTTTAATTTATGGTCACAATAATACTCTTCCTGTACACTTTCAAATAACATACATGTTAAATTTTGTAAATATCTCTATGTAAAAATGGAATAATAAAAATTATATGTTATGAAATTTTATGTCTTATTTCTGAGGATTCAAATATTTATTTTATCTTTAAATTATTTCATATATATATATATGTGTGTGTGTGTGTGCGTATATATATATATATATAGTGTACTTGCTATTTGAAATATTTTGTGCATTTTGCTCAGTCTTGACATCATAAACATACCTAAATTAAATTAAAAAATTTATAAAATTTTAAATTTAATTTCTTTTAACTTTAGTTATGCAAATGTTTTTATTTTGAGGTGTAATTTCTGTAATGGATACTTTTGCATCATAATCAGCAATATTTTTGTTTCTGGAAGCAATAGTTGCAATCATACGAGTAAGCAACATATATCAAAATGGAATTTTAATAAATTTACGAAAATTATACAATTTCTAAAAATATTATTATCAGATCCACCTTATTGAAAAAATTATCATATATGCTTACAAGTATTTACTTATTAACCCCACAATTTTTAGGTATTATTGATGTATAAGACAAGAGGTACAAAATAAGCATATGATTTCACTCTGTTTATAGTACTTTAAGACTCCTGAAACACCTTCAACGATTACATACGACTGCAAAATAATCAGATCTGCTCTATGTTATGCAATGATCTGCTTGCTCTATGCTATGTTATGTAATGAATCAGTGAGTAATAAATATTAAATATAACAGATTGAGTAGTATATTATGAAGAAAAAATCTGATGTGGGCAGCACATGACTTTCCTTATATAATACAATGAATTTACTACTTTTACTGTCAAAAAATATAAGATCCACCGTACTGTGTTTTTATAGTTGAATATTTGGCCATTTTTCAGATGACAACATGTAAAACTATTTCAAAATACTCAATTAACTTGTATTTCAAGCAACTGTAAATAAACAATTATCAATATCGATAGCACCCTTACTAAGCGATATAGTCCATATATATAAATATTTTAATAATTAATTCAATTAGGCGTCATTTTCATGAATTTAGCGTCATTTTTTCAATTTTGATAATATTTTTGTCAATCTGGGAAGAAATATCGCCAAGTTGGCAATACTTTGCAAAATTATTCACCTAGATCGTCAAAGGCATCACCAAGTGTCATAGAGAAACGGAGAGAGGAGCATTTCTTATATACTAGAAGATATACCCATCATATGACGGAAATCAGAATTTGCGAAACATTACTTCCCATTTGGCGTCATTTTTTTCTATTTGGCGACATTTTCGTCACTTTGGCAACATTTAAAATAGTCGCCTAGTTGGCGAAGTACCGTTAAATTTCTCACCAAGCGTTACGGATGGAGGGACGGAGAAATGGGTTATTCTTATAGTCTACTCTTATGCCCTTTCCACAATATTGAACTTTCATCAATTAGTAGTCATTTTCATTGATTCAGCGTCATTTTTATCAATTTAGCAACATTTTCGCAAATTTGGCAACATTTCAAAAAGTCGTCCACTTGGCGACATTCCGCCAAAATCTCGCCAAGTGTTGTGGGCGGAGAAATAAGTTATTCTTATAGCAGGTAAATGACTATTGGCGTCCAAATACAAAAGTTTTTCCTAAAGTATTTTTTCCATACCAGATACAAAAGTATTACCTAAAGTATTTTTTTCCATTCCAAATACAAAAGTATTACCCAACGTATCTCTTTTCCATGTATGGAACGGGCTAGATCCACCAGAATGATGTCACTAAATTTATTGCATGTTATTACTTATGAAAAGTGAACATATTTCACAATAGTGTTAATATTTCTTTTTATTTTACTAGGGAACTTTGCCCTCTGCTCGCTACACTTTGCCAACACCCTTCGGGAGGCTTCGCCTCCTACTCGCTAAACATTCTACTTTCAAAAATATATTTTTCCATCCCTACCTATTTGCCACAGGAGGTAAAAGCAGAGATTTTTCTTAGCCCAGGGAATCCAAAAACTGAATTCCTTGATCCTGAGCTCGCTTCGCAAGCTATTTCATACCAAAGTACAGTTTAAATCGATAAATGGTTTATTTAATCGTGTTATAGTTTTATTTTTCTATAAATGTACCAAATTTCATATTTTTGTATGTTATAGTTTCTGAGGTCCGATACAGAGAAAGCGCTAGACATGCCGATACAAAAAACAAATTTCACTTCAGAAGTGCACATAAAAAGTAAAATATTTCAAAAACTACATCGAAATTAAAAAGGGACTCCGTTCTGCAGAAGGTCATCATGTAGGTACCTGCCTGCAAAAATTCGTGGTCGTGCTATTGTTTGTCTATCCTGGACGCGAACTCGCAGCTCAAATATTTTGTCTTTGATTTTGACATTAAATATTTCTTAAACTACAATATCTATTAAAAAACAGTTTATTTCAGAGTATTCCCCAAAGTTTACTCTACAAGTGTACCAAATTTCATTATTTTATACGCAACAGTTTTTGCTGCATGCAGTAAAGAATCTCAAGAAACGAGAAATTTGTTAAAGAACAGCTGCGGAAGCATCTACTTCTTTCAATATTGAGAGATAAGATTTTTTGATAATTTGTTTTGAAAAATGTGCAATATCTCGAGAACGGCTCATGCTAGAGTTCTAAAATTTAGGTCAAAAGACATACGGCAGATGGTTTTCTTTACTTCTCTTTTCCTTGTTTTCCATTTTCTGAGTTTAGCTTCGAAAACATAATGCTGAGTGAAATTAAAGTACACATTTCTTTTGCTGCATCATCTTCTTGATTTAACTTAAAGCAAGCAGTTAGAGTTGTATATCTAATTGCAGCATTTACGGCGGTTGTAGCCAAATTTCTTTCTGTAAAATAGCACTTTGTTCATCTGCTGGTGAATTTATAGTTGAACAATCGTGTGTGATTGTTCATGCATATTGATGTCAAACAATCTTCAAGCAACCTCTGGTGCACTAATATATCGGGAGTCCTTGAATGGTTTAATTTCAACAAGAACATTTTCCTCTGCTATAGTAATATTTGTACAGTCCTGCCATTTATAGACATACTTGAAAAGGTATTTTTCACTTTTGATGTATGTACAGATTTTAATATTCATGTGGCAGTTATATTTCAGATCCAAGTAAGGAGAATAGGGCATTACCCACGAATTATAAATTATTTTGCCATTAACAATTGCAATTACCTGGTTATTTCTCCTACGGTATTTAGGATAATAGTTAACGTTAACATTGGTTTGTTCTTGGAAATCTTTAGGAATATTTTCATACAAACCCCATTTACCATCCGAGGCGAATTTCATCTTGACCACATGTTCCGTGAATCATGTGTTTGGTAACAATCTCATGTAACTTTGAAAATGTTTGTACAACAAGAATCTCGACATATATAACCTTATTAATAGCTCTAGCGTCCTTCTATTTATCAGCAGTTTTATGAATTAACAAAATATGTGCATGCGGAACGTACATGCGGAAGGCTTCTTCCTCATTCACATTCATATTTGAAACTTGATGACGCGAATTTTTTGTATAACTCGTTAAATTGTTTTTGAAGTTTTAGTTTGAAAACTCTTGCCACTAATTCAGGTCTGAATTTTGCCGAATGTCTTGGTTCTCAATTATCTAATATTTCATTCCATTTTGTATTTTATGTAATTGTAATAAAATAGACTAGTTTTCTATATTTCCGAACTACTACCATGGAATCCTAATAACTTTGGGCCATATTTCTTGGACTCTCTCGAAAAGATGAATGAATAATTAGAGCTGCGCCAAGAGTTAAACCTTGAGCTACTGCGTCATTATTTAGATGATCCATCAGTCCAGTATAACATTCTAGTCTAAGTTTCCTTTGATTTGGGCGACAGTAACTTAGCCGATTTGTTTCGGTCTTTACATAAGTATCAATTAAATATTGCTGTGTCAATTTTTCCGCCGAAACAAACGGGTTAAATTTAGCTCTGATTGAAAATCTGTAACAGTAATATAGTATTTGAGTTACTGTTATTCTGTTGCTTGCTGTCGGTACTCGTCTTATGTTCCGCAATGTGTTTGGTCTGTATGTCGATGGGATGTTAGTATTCCAGCTTTAGCTACCATAAGGAAACATCAAAAGGTAAAGAAATGATTCCAATTTGAGATCTAACACACTGATGCGTTCTCTTAGTCCTCTGGACGAGTCGGACGGTCTGGGTCTTCAACACTGATGCGTTCTATGGGCGCAGTAGCCCATTGGTTAGCGCGCTGGAGTTGCACTCGGTAGGCCCGGGTTCGATTCCAGCCACTGCCAAAACTGCCGCCGTGTTCATGCGGAGTACGATCACGTTAAACATGTGGGTCCGAAAGTCCTTCCGAGAGGTTGGTGGTAGGGGAAGGAGGGTACGGTCCCTGTGGATGCCTCCCCCACTGGGTTCCGGTCTAAATTGGGTGGCACTTCCCGACCGTCCAAACAGTTACCTTACACCTTTCTGGTAGGTCGGACGGTCTGGGTTTCAACAACAACACTGATGCGTTCTGTATTTCTTGAGTTAGGATTATTATTGATTTTACATTATCAAATCCCTGTCCAGTGGTTGTTCTCCTTCTTCATTTGGAAAAATTACAACAACTTCATTGGCTCTTGGAGCATTGTAACGTCATTAATTCCTATCATGGACAATTGCAATTGATACAGTCAATAGCTGTGTACCATGTTGCTGAGCATAACATTCCTGCTCTACCTCGTAGAGCATTTTGTATGCTTCTAAGAATCGATTATTCGTGGATATAAATTTGCTGAATTCTTGAATTAATTAAAGGCAGCAATTATCACTTTTAGGAGACTAATTCTTTGTTCACATGCTTCATCAGAATCTAGCATTACCAATGTGCAAATTTTGATTGGTCATCGTTTACAGGATGTTTGTTCGATGGTATAATTGTCCATTTATTTAAAATCAGTACTGGCCATAACATAGAGATTAGTACTCATTGAAGCAAAAAATAATGCACCGTTTACTGATATGATATTGTCATGAAAGATTTTTAAACTACTCTGCTTATTTACTTATAAATTACTCTTTACTTTTAAATCACTCTGCTTGTTTAATGCAAGGAGACATTTGAATTGTTTCCAAATCCACTTTTCTTTTATGGCAGCATTGGTTAAATTGTTTATCAGATAGTTGTTCAGCTGTAAACTCCTTTACTCAATAGAAACATGTAGAATTAGGATTTTTTGATACTATTTTATATATATATATATAAAATGAGTCTTGTTTAGAATAAAAATTCTTCTGATTTTTCCGCTGCCTTCGTGGAATTTAATGGAATTGCCGCAGATGCCCAATATGCATAATTAGCACGTATTTTCTATGAGAATGGTCGTAGATATGGCATTACAGATCGACCAGATTCGTTGTGGGCGTCCAACTGCAGACTGCTAACTACGAATTATTTTGTAGTGGCAGTCAACGTGTTAATAAATTATTTATGATGTTAGTATCTAAGTAGTTTTACTTTCAGGTTATAATTAATTATACTTTTAACATTATATACATGCTTATATAAATGCATTTTGAATTTCATATACATTATTTAATATATCCATATATTTTAGCCAATCTAATTATCTAAAAATATATTAGGAATACAAATGATAACAAATCCCCTCACGATGTTTGACGCATGAATAAATTGAACATTTGATACGCATTCACAGAAGATAGCCTATTAACTCAAGATACCAAGACCTTTGAGATTTAATGAACCGAAAGGCGAGACTCTTAGATACGGGTTGATGCAATGAATAGCAAATGGTTGCTTATGTGATGTATTTTTAAACTCCATCGATTATAGTATCTATTTTAGAAGAATTAATATTTCGTATTTTTGTATTAGAGAAAAATATATACACCATAGTTCTTTTTTTCATTTTATTGCTATTTCTTAACATTGCATAATTAAGTTTTGATAATACTAGGTGCATTTAATTTTTTTATGTGTATGAAGGATTTTTATTATGTATAAAAGTGTTTTTCTTTCATTTTTAGCATTGATACAGTAATTATATTATACCGCTCAAACTGCTACAAAAATAAGTCTAAAGTACAAACTTTGTTAAAAATACAGAATACAACAAATTGGTAATCAACCGCTTTGGGAAACATAAAACAGCCCCCATTAATTTAGTATAAAAGGACATAGCAACCACAACAGGGGGCTGTCAATAAATTGTTTCACAAATAAATTGTTTTTACAATGAAATTTGGTAGGCATATTTTGTTGTATGCTGCATAATTCCAAAGTTTGTAGTTGGCAGTCAACGTGTTAATAAATTAGTTATGATGTCAGAAATTAAGTTCAAATGGATTTTTATTCAATATTTAATAAATGCATTTTCAGTGAATTGACGGAGATCGTATACCTTTCGAAATCAGAGATGTTTTTCCATTTGTTTTGTTATAAGGCACTTACTTTGAGTCTTATTCATAGAGAAAGTACATTGATTCCTTCTTTTAATTTTTCTTTCCTCCTAGATTGTTTCATATCTTCGGATTCAGTTTGCAAGGCTGGGAAGGGCATTATTTTTTAATTAAAATACAAATTACTTTCGAAATTATTTATCAGAAAAAAGTACAAAATACAATGTTTCAATATGCATACAGGAATAGGCTGTTCCCTTCGAATTTTCTACTTATCTCTACTTCTTCCTGAGTTTTATGAGAAGGTTTGATTTTAATTACCTTTTGCATTACGGATAATTCCAATGTTATTGTTAGTACATAAGCAATAAATTGCAGCATTTCTAAACTTTATTTATGTCATATCGGTATTTTATGAATCCATAATTTTTTTGTTTTAAATGTATTTTCGTGCTGAATGTAAGTGTATAATATATTCTGTTTTAAATATTCTTTTGTGTATGAAAGAAACCGCACGTTGTCTGAACTTTCATTTTGCGATTTCACTTCCGCCTTGAGAGAATCTGTTGGATGTAGATGTATTAGTTTTTGTTTTGATTCTTTCGGCGCCTGGGAAAGTACAGTTGAGAGAGTTTGGGAAGGCTCTCAATCTGAGCCGTCCCTGGTCGGTTTGAAGCGAGCGCTTTGGATAGGTGATATTTTGATGGCGTGATGTTTCTATGACGTCACGATGGTAGCGGTGTGAAAGGACGCTATCTTGTTCGGGGAGATGGAACAAAGATGGCAGCAATGACGGACCTATGGAAAGTTCGGTCTAAATTTTAAATAATGTCTAAATTTAAAATCCTAATTTAAATTGATTGTCGTCCATCTTCTGCTATTTTTGATCATCTTTTTTGGAAGACTAGCCGAGAGGATTTGTAAGTAAAATTTTTGTAAAGATTTGTAAAAAAAGATTCTAAGAAAGAGATGTATTTTAGAAGAACTTGGCTCAATCCATAAGTAATTAATATTGATTAATAATTTCTGAAAACAAATGGAACGGCTATCATGCCCATCTATTTAAACAAAATGAACTGATTAATGATTTCTACAAAATTGTTCAAAAGACTATTTAATCTAGTTTTGATAGATTGTTAGTTCTACGCCAAGTATATGAGTAAATACCAAGTATGTTGAAAATATATTTTGTAATACATTTATGTGAATTAAGAAAGAGGTTTGTTTAAGTAATTGAAAGAATATATTTTGAAACAAAAAGTGTTATAATAACTAATAGCTGTGTTATGATATTTTGAATGTTTATATATTTTAACACATAAATTAAATAATTTTAATATCATGAGATGGTAATTATTTCGTGTACATGCCTCTTCGCCATATTCCAAATTTTTCAGCCATTGATGGGTCCTGGAAGACGAACCACTGGGGTTATTGTGAATGATATTTCCACTCGATCACGAAGGTTTATGCCTATTGTTAATATATTCAATTATTACATTTATGAAATGCTATGAGAAATTGATACACATTCTGACTTTACAAATTTCTGATTTAGAATAATCAGCATATCAAAACAAGAACGTGCTTTTTACAATATTTTCTTCAAACCGTTCACTTTAGTTTAACACCATAATTAATTTTAATTAGGTAAAAAAATACCACTCCATTCAGTTGGTGTGAAGATCTGTCATTCAGGTCGTTTTCTTTGTATTTAACACTTTTCAACATAATTCAAAAATGTTTATGACTTAGGTCATTCTGTCTGTCTGTCCGTCCGTTCGTACGATAACTGCCTTAAAAATGGCTTTATCGATATGAAATTTTAATATGTGGTTAAGGCGGTCTGTGGGATGTTTGAGAATAAAAAATGAATAATATCACCCAATTAGTTTTGGATTGAACCCGGGTTGAAGAAATTAAATATATTGAACCCTATGTGACTTCATTTTTTAAACATTTTTTAAGGGGAGTTAAAATTCACAAATTGCTTCGAAAATTTTAGGAAATATTTAGTATATTATCACATAAAATGTGTAAAGAAAATTTCAGCAAAATTTGTTGGATGTTTTTTTAAATAAAAATTGAAATTATAATTACACCCATGATATATGAAGAGCTGACGTGACTCACTGTAAAATAAAATATGGCTTCCGCTGTTACAGTAGATATTTAAAGATCGTTTAAATTTTCTTTTAGTGTTGCATTCGTCGTGAAACAGCTTTATTTTTGTGTATTATCTGCGTATCTAAATTATGTGCCAATAAATTTTAAATGATCTCTAAACTTTGATTATACTTACAACGAAGCCTAATTTTAACATGCAGAATGTAAACAAATCAAGTGATTGTAAGGTGAGTTTTATAAGAATTGCTGAATTTTTAACGTAAAATTATTTAGCTCTGGAGTCTGGAATTTAAGTGATATGAATGAAATATTCATTGATTTTACCTAGAGTGGCAGACGATTTATATTTCGATGACGCCATTTGAATAAAGTTCATTTTGTGTCATTAGCATTGTTTTTTCGATGAAGTTTTAAGTTTTCAAGTACAATAAATTACTATAGTACTGTGATAATTTTAAAAATGTCAGCGCTGAATGTGTCGCATTTTAGAGATGTTTAAATAAAATTGCTTTTCAGTTGGAAAATGTTTCATAATCAATGTTTTACATGATTGATATTTCTTGTTACTCCTCATTTTTTTCAAATTTCTACTCGGTATTGATTTCTCTGAGTCACGTGCGTAAATCTCTGCCGGTAAAAGCTTTTCTTTACTTGACTCGTGTGATTGCACTCGAAGTGACCGATGAATTGTTGTATTTTTGTTTTGTTTTTCCAGATAAGCCGCATTTTATACCTTTAATCAACTGTCATGTGCTGTAACTAGAGAAAAACAAATGATTTTTAGTTCATTTATGTCGGCTGTTTGCGCGTTCATATTATATTATAACCTCCCCTTATTTAGATAAAACCTGTATATACTATCCTATGTCTAAATTTGAAAAAGAGAAAGTCTCCACATCCTTCTCGCCCGTAAAATAACTTCCTAACATTCCCTTGAGAAGTGACATAGCTTTTTCTGATAACCTCCAATATACTGAGGTTAGTGTTATGCACTTAATTACGAGGGATTCGAAAAAATAGGGAAACTCATCAAGCGAAGTAAAAAGAATACATAGATATTTGTGTGTGCTGAATAACAGAACAGTACTGCTAAGGCAGAATTCTGTTGGGGCTTTCCTGATAAAGGAAAAGGCTTAATAGGCACATTCTTTGTTTGTAGCTTTTGTAATCAGGAAAGTGGTCTAAGTTTCATTACGGTAATAAAACACATGTTTCTAAGATGAAAACAAAATAAATAATTTAAGAATTCTTCGAAACTTAATTGTTTTAGTTTAATAGATGTTCACAATTTTCGTGTTAGTGTTCACAATTTTTGCACCGCTAAAACCTGAAATTATTATATTAAAAATATGATATATTTTATTAGACAATATAAATCACATTTTTCCATTTTGAGCGAAGCAGTATACTGTATTTTTATAACCATCTAGCAAATTTCCCTGGCGGTTTTCGTAATTTAAAATATGCGCATTTTCTAGTAACATTTACAATAAATTCATTGGAAGGAACACAATAAATTTATAAGAAAGAATATAATGTATTTATTCATAATAAATTTATGGTCACTTTTTCTTTGTAATTTGTACATGCACTATTCCGAGTAAAGGGTATTTCAAGTACTTACTTTTAGATACTGGTTTCAGTACGTGGATGATACATTTATTTTTGTAGAGAATCCCTTCAACCTCTCGTGTGTTATTAATCTTGTTAATTCTTATACCCCCTCATATTCAATTTACACATAAAATTAAAATGAACAATTAACCATCTTTCTTAGATGTTCTTGTTTCATGAAAGAATTCTTCTTTTAGCACTTTTTCGTAAATCTTTCTCTGTTTCTGTGACACTTCATTTTCTTTCAAACTTTCCTCTCGAACAGAAATTGGTTGCACTTTATACCTATATGTACCGTGCCATCCACGTATGTTCTGATTCAATTTCCTTAACTTCTGAAATTAAGTTCCTGAAATCTTTAGCAAAAAGTAGGGGGTTTAATCCTTCTATCATTGATAAAGCTTCGGAAAAATTTTACCAGGCAGGGCCCTTTATCCACTTTTCTTTCTGATAAAGTATGTGTTCCGAAAAAGCTGGTAATTTTGTCTTTTTACGCGTCTTTAAGCTTTAAACTTTCTAGAGTTTTATCAAGATTCAGATTTAAAATAGCTCTATCTATAGTCGATCTTAAAATAGATGTTGCAAGGAAAATGAAAATTTTTTAATCGGTAAGTGACAGCTCCAGAACCAAAATTAGAAATATTTTAGCCGTCTCTCTACCCCTTCCGAAATTTAAAGCTAAATCCATATCAGTCACTATCTCCGTCTATCTGTCTATAGTCAATCCTGAGAAATAATTGTTTCAAGGTAAAATTTTGACCTGAAAGTGGAAAGAGAAACAGAAGTAGGAATTCTTAGTGAACCACTTTAACTCTTCCAGAATTTGAGTCTGAATCCATATCAGTTAGCTTCGAATCTGTATTTATAGGTAATCTTGAAAAAAATGTTTCGAAGAAAATGAAAATTTTTGAACCTGAAATGGAAAAAATACCGGAAGCTTAAATTCTTACTGAACTTCCAACCACCTCCGAAATTTTATGCTAAATGCATATCACTCATCATCTAAGTTTTGTCTATAGTAGATCCTGAGAAATAGATGTTTCAAAAAATTTTTGATAAGAAAATGGTATTGCAAAAAATATTTCCACTAAAAATTGGAAAGAATATAAGATAGATCTTAGTTTCGACTGTGTACATTATATATTCTGTTTTAGCGATGCCTTCCTGATTTACTTTTATATTTCTACTGAAAACTCAATTTTATTAATCTATACTATGATGTTATATATATACTATGATGCTATATAATATATATATACTATGATGTTATATACATATGATGTTATATATATTATTAATCAATGCTATAGGCATGCTATATGTGCTGTTTGTTTTTGAGGTCTAATCTATTACTTGTATATATCTCTACTTAAACTCAATGATTTTAATTGATTCCATGTATGATATTAATCAATGCCATATATGATATTAATCTATGCTATATATAATAATGCAATATATGTTGTACTGTTTATGTGGTGCAATCATATTTCTATAGTTATAGGGAAACTTAATTTTATTAATCGTCTCCCATTTAGTGTATGGGATATAAAGTTGTGTTTTAGCAAAATCGAAAAGAAAAGTTTCTAAAACTATCTTAAATCCTGAATACCAATCCAGCAGAATGATTTGAAACAACGTTAATGAGCACTTAAATTCGTTCGTGACACCATTACTTTCCATAAATGACGTTTTATTGAAACTTGAACACCCGATTTACCTTAAAATAGCCGTTTAAGAGGATAAAAAGTAAAAAAGTAGTTAATTTTCTCAAAAAATGCATTCCAATGAAACCATTGGAATTCCTTTAGCACCTGCTTCTACAAGTTTCAAAATTGAACAAGTGCTAAAGATAACTAGCTGAAGCTTTAAAGGGAAATTGAATTTCATATGTCACTGTCATTATTTTTTTTTCTCTATAAAATTGTGTACTTATTAAATTCTATTATTTTTATATTATACTAAGAAAATAAGGAAAGTGTTGCATATTTTCTTACTATATTGCACATGCAAGAACTTCAAAACACTTCTATATAAACATTAAATTTGGATATAATGCCAATAAAAAATTTAGGGTAAAAAGAGAAGTAAGGTTTAGTTTTAAATGTTCCATTAAATAATTATATTGTGTATTTGACTAAATCTCAGAAATTACATGAGGTAACCTATTTTGATTTTTTGAAGTTTTTACTTCAACTATTTAACTAAAAATAAATTATCTTACTGCCTTATTGAATATGGTATATTATTTCTATGGGAAAGAAAGCATATATGTTTATAGTATACCATATATATCTCTATATACTGAAAACATTATTGTTTTTAGGTAGATGCTAAAAAAATGCTGCCATTTGTATAACTCGAAATCGTGTTGGAATTTTTTTTTAATTTCTCCTTCCAGCAAAGGCGGGAAAATTCATAAAATATATCTAAAAGACCCTTTACAAATTTTTGAAATATAATTGCTTTAATTATTTATGAGAATCAATTTTTCAGTTTTAACTAATACTGAGGACTCGTTATTCGCACACTTGGATGGATACATGCAAATCTGATTTCAAACGATTAGATTTGAATATATCAAATTCAAATATAATTTATAAGATACATATTTGCGATTAATGAATTGCCATATTGTTTTTGTTAGAAACTGATGCTCCGGCTACTTCCATTTCATCCACGTATTTATAAAATTTATCTGTGTAGAATTGGCAACACTGTTACTCGTTGAAATAAACTGAGAATTCGCGTGGATTGCCGGACAGTGACATCACTAGGAAACCCAAACTAGTGAGAATCGCTCCCTCTTGGAAACCTCTTGGTAAGAGTCTTTCTTCAAGATACTCTATAAACTCGATCTGATTTCGGGACATTTTATTTAACAAAGGATTTGGGCAGCCAAGAGGGAAAAACATTCTATTAGGAATATATATATATATATATATATATTATTTATTGGTTTGATTGGCATTTAAAAAAAATTTGAAGTTAATAATAGCATGTATGTATGATATCTATATAAATAAAAATGAAAATCTGTCTGTCTGTCTGTCTGTCTGTCTGTCTGTTTGTCACACCATCACGGGAGAACGGCTGAACCGAATTTGATGAAATTTTGTGGGTAGCCCAGAAATAGCCCCACTTAAAATTATATCCGTGTTTTGAGTTTCTACGACCAGTGGTTCTCGAGATATTAGTAAAAAACGAAATTTTCGTTTGTCTCATCATCACGGAAAAACGGCTGAACCGAATTTAATGAAATTTGGTGAATAGCCTTGAAATATCCCCCCATAAATTTTGTCCAAGTTTCGAGTTTCTAAGACCTGGGGTTGTCGAGATATTAATGAAAAACGGAACTTTTTCCTAGGAGTTCTACTCTCCAACTCCGTGGTTTATCCAAACGGAAAGGATAAAAATCGTTTGTTTAAAGCGTCAAAGGGAATTAAAACTTTATTTTTGAGTTTGATGCAGGATTTTTGCATTAAATAGTCACTATCTGAAAGCATGAATTGTTTGAAACATGAATTTAAATGGAAAAATCTACCTCCATGTTTTTACATGTATTAACCTCCATGTATTTCACAAGCTTTTACTCAACGATTAGAAGTATAAAGAAATTAAAATGGTTATTTATTTTCGCATTTTATGAGGAAGATTCTATCTTATATCATGTTGCTCGGCAAAGGAATGGAATTAAATGTGTTTGTTAATGATTATTATTATTTTTTCTATTTGTATAATAAATAAATGGATGTAAAAATATATTTTATAAATGAACGGTTTGATCGTTCTTTTAATTATATATATTGCGGACTGCGTACATTACTTTTATTTATTTTAGCAAATAGGTTTCAAGCTCATATATTGTGTTTAGCTAATAAACTCATAATAAATGAACGGTTTGATTGTTCTTTTAATTATATATATTGCGAACTGCGTACATCACACTTTTATTTATTTTAGCAAAGAGGTTTCAAAGCTCATATATTGTGCTTAGCTAATAAACTCATATATTGTGTTTACCCAATAAATTCATTTAGCCGATTCTTGAAGCAGAAAAAGAGTAGAACGGATGTATGTATCTTCTAATACAATTTTAGTGTTTTCATTTAGTATATATACAGACGGGATATGGATATTTTATTCTTCAGATCTGTAAATTTAGAGCTACGAATTTAGCGGAATATCTCTAAATAACTTGGCAACTTTTCTTAAACTTTACCAAATTAGAGGAAATATCTCCAAATTGATAAAAATGACCCAAATCAATGAAATTAAATTTGTTTTTTTAGAATAGAGTACTGAAATGATGTTTCTGTAGCATTTGTCGGTCAGTCCATCCATCCTACTTAGTAACGCATTTAACTAATTTTTTTAATTTCACTACATTGATAAAAATATTTGTAAATCCATAAAAATATCATGGAGACGAAAATGTCGCCAAACCTTCCATGAAGATCACATTATTCAGGCGACATGATTTCCATCAATTTATTTGAAGCAGATGATATCATGTCGCTTAGCAACGGATCCAATGTGTTATGTATCATACGATTTTTATTAAATCTAATAAAAATATGTATATAAAATAAATTTCAGTGACATTGCATTTTTGACTGGATAATATCAATTACGGTCTTCAGTTTTAAACATCATTATTATTGATATTTTCGGGGACTGTTGATTCAGGGATTACTGATATTTTCAAATTATTATGCCATTGTTTCATTATGACGAAAATTGTTGAAACTCATATATAGTACGTTGTACAAGTAATCTTCTACAAATGCACGGGTATATCTTCTAATCTACAAGAATATAAGTAGTACAGGTATATTGGCAAAATTTTTATATATATTGGCATATATTGGAATCAATTACGACCTTCTGGTATTAAGATTACGGGGATTTTTGATACTTTCAATTTATTACGTCATCTTTTTTATTTAGGTAAATATTTTTAAGACTCATATTACAATATGTTTAAGCTTCTACTAACACACTGGCATATTTTCTAATTTGCGACAATATAAGTAGTACGTGGTTGCATATATTGATTCAATTCTTTTTTTTGTGTGTGAATTTGTTTACAAAAGGGGCCAGGATATTTTATTCTTCAGATTTGCCCGTGAAGATAATTTTGCATAGTGAGAACAGATATTCTTAAACTTCTCTTTATGAGCAATAAATTTAATATTTTATCAGAATTTGCACATGATTGCGAATTATAAGTTTTTTTATATTATATACTCCGTACGAAGGACGGGTATGCTGCTAGTCTATATAAATAAAAATGAAAATCTGTCTGTCTGTCTGTCTGTCTGTCTGTTTGTCACACCATCACGGGAGAACGGCTGAACCGAATTTGATGAAATTTTGTGGGTAGCCCAGAAATAGCCCCACTTAAAATTATATCCGTATTTTGAGTTTCTACGACCAGTGGTTCTCGAGATATTAGTAAAAAACGAAATTTTCGTCTGTCTCATCATCACGGAAAAACGGCTGAACCGAATTTAATGAAATTTGGTGAATAGCCTTGAAATATCCCCCCATAACTTTTGTCCAAGTTTCGAGTTTCTACGACTTGGGGTTGTCGAGATATTAATGAAAAACGGAACTTTTTCCTAGGAGTTCTACTCCCTAACTCCGTAGTTTATCCAAACGAAAAGCTTGAAAATCGTTTGAAAGTGAATTAAAATTTAATCTCTGAGTTTGATGGGAGATTTTTTGCGTTAATTAGTCACTTTCTGAAAACATGAATTGTTTGAAACATGATTTAAAGAGGAAATCTATCTCCATGGTTCATGGTTTATTTAAAACAAGCTTTTACGGAACAATGAGAAGTATAGAGAAATCAAAATCGTTATTTAATTTCGCAGTTTATGTTATAAGACATGACATATTTAACATGTTATAAGATTCTATCTTATATCATGTTACTCAGAAACGCAATTAAATTAAATCTGTCTGCTAATTTTAATAATTATTTTTTCGATTTGAATAATAAATAAATGGATATAAAAATATATTTTAGAAAAGAACGATTTGATTTTTCTTATAGCATTTTTGACTGGATAATATCAATTACGGTCTTCAGGTTTAAAAATTATTATTATTTATATTTTCGGGGATTATTGATTCAAGGATTATTGATATTTTCAAGTTATTATGCAATTATTTTATTATGACAAAAATTGTTTAAACTCATATATTGTATGTTGTACGAATCTTCTACAAATACACGTGTATATCTTTTAATCTACGAGAATATAAGTAGTACAGGTATATTGACATATGTTTTGATATATATTGGCATATATTGGAATCAATTACGACCTTCTGGTATAAAGAGTACGGATATTATTGATGTTTTCAATTTATTACGTCATCTCTTTTATTTTGGCAAAATTTTTGAGACGCATATTGTAATACGGGTAATCTTCTACTAACACATTGGCTAATTTTATGATCTGCGACAATATAATTAGTACGGGGTTGCATATATTCATTCAATTCCTATTTTTTCTTCTGTAAATTTGCTTACAAAAGGGGGCAGGATGTTTTATTCTTCAGATCTGATCGTGAAGATAATTTTGCATAGTGAGAACATATATTCTTAAACTTCTCTTTAGGAGCAATAAATTTAATATTTTAACAGAATTTGCACATGATTGCGAACTTTAAGTTTCTTTAAATTATACACTCCGTACGAATAACGGGTGTGCTGTTAGTGGTTAATAAATTTTAACATTTTAGGAGGATATATCATGTTGCTCGGCATCGCAATTAAATTAAATGTGTTTGTTAATGTTTTTATTATTTTTTTTCGATTTAAATAATAAATAAATGGATAAATGGATATAAAAGTATATCTTATGAATGGACGGTTTGATTTTTCTTTTAATTATATTAATTGCTGACTGCGTACATCAATTTCATTTATTTTGGCAAAGAGTTTTCAAGCTTATATCGTATTTAGCTACTAAACTCATATATTGTGTTTAGCCAATAAATTCATATAGCCGATTGTTGAAACAGAAAAAGAGTAGAGCGGGTATATCTTCTAATACAATTGTAGTGTTTTCGTTTAGTATATTGAAACGGGATAAGAATGTTTCATTCAGATCTGCAAATTCAAAGCTACGAATTTGGAGGGATATCGCTAATTTGACAACTTTTCTTAAACTTTGCCAAATTGACGGAAATGTCGCCAAATTGATATAAACGACACACAAACAGCTGCCATAAACCTTCGGGTTGGTCGTGTGGCTTGGGTTTTCTACATATCAATGAAATTTTTTTTTGTTTTGTTAGAAGAGAGTACTGAAATGATGTTTGGTTAGCATTTCTCTGTCAGACCAACCATCCTACTTAGTAATACATTTAGCGAATTTTTAAAATGTCACCAAATTGATAAAAATGTTTTCAAATCTATAAAAATATCTTGAAATTGATAAAATTGCGCTACATAAATGATATTAATTGTTTTTTGTTAGGGGACAGTATTGTGATGATATTTCGTCAATTTGTCGCAAAGTGGAACTGTCAGTTCTACAGTCCCAGTTGGCGATAAATTTGGCGATTTTTTAAAATGTCGCTAATTTGACGAAACTGTCGCCAAATGTTCCATAGAAATATAACTATTTAGACGATATTTTTTCTACCAATTTATTTGAAGCAAATGATATCATGCCGCTTAGCAACGGATTTAAATCCAATGTGTTTATGCGGCAGACGATTTTTATTAAATCCTTTCCGATTTGAATAATGAAGATATGCATATAAAATAAATTTCATTGCCATTTCATTTTGGACTGGATAATATCAATTATACTCTTCAGGTTTAAACATTTTTATTATTGATATTTTCCGGAATTATTGATTCAGGGATTATTGATATTTTTAAGTTATTACGCCATTGTTTTATTGCGGCAAAAATTGCTGACACACGCATATTGTACGTTGTACGAGTAATCTTCCAGGAATGCACGGGTATATATTCTAACCTACGAGAATATAAGTAGTACAGGTATATTGGCATATATTTTGACATATATTGGCATATATATTGGAATCAAGTACAGTCTTCTGGTATGAAGATTAAGGGGATTAATTATATATTCAATTTATTACGTCGTCTGTTGTATTTTACCAAAAAACATTTGTGACTCATATTACAAAACGGGAAATCTTCTACTAATAATCGGACATTTTAAGTAGTACGTGTATATCTTCCCATATAATTTTAGCACTTTAATTTTGACATATATTGGAATAAATGACTGTCTTCAGATTTAAAGATTACGGGTTTATTGGTATTTTCAATTTATACATGTAATCTACTAATACAGGTTATATTTTCTAATATTCGCGTATATAATTAGTACGGGTCCCATACAATTTTAACGCTTTTATTTTGCATATATTGATTCAATTACATATTTTTTTTATATTTGCTTACATAAGGGGTCCACGATGTTTCATTCTTCAGATATGTCCATGAAGATAATTTTATATAGCGAGAACAGAGATTCTTAAACTTCTTTTTAGGAGCATTATATTAAATATTTTAACAGAATATTTTGATTAAACATGTCATTTAGTATACTATAAGAATTTGGGCATGATTATGAATTTCAAGTTTCTTTATATTATATACTCCGTACGAAGAACGGGTATGCTGCTAGTAGGCAATAAATATAGAAAATTGTCTACAAGATTTGAAAATTTAATTTAGTAGTACCATTGAACTTAACGCTTGCTCTTATTAATATTAGATGATTTTTTACAAATATCTTTGCAATACACTCTTTATTTATAGATATTATATCTCTCTGAAACTCACAGTTAAAAATAATTTAAAATCGCCTGTTGCAAACAATGCATGCTTCCAATTATATTTAGGTTGAATAAAATAGTAATTAAAGCAAATGATGTTTTAGTTGCTTTACATATTATACCAGGTTCCTAGGAAAATCCTTAATATTTCCCCAATAACTTTGTTAGGAAAGGTCCATGAGTATTAACTTCAAGTCTATCTGTAATAATGTGACCATGTCCAATTGCATAAAAGTGATTGCAACGCCTCTCCTGGAGAATTTAAAATGTCAGGTTAATGATGACGGCGACAAAGCGACATAAACCATAAGAGCCAATTATAAATATATATATAATATAACAATATATATATATATATATATATATATATATATATATATAAACTCAGTAAATGTATATTGAGATAAAATAATTTAATATTTTATAAAACGGGAATGATAATAAAATATTATAATTAGGAGCTCATGTTTGCAGGAAATAAAAAATTAAAAGTAAACCAATTCAGCCCCACAACATCTTTATTATCCTTAGAAAATGGTACAAATCATCACTATTTTTATTTTATTTGCGATATACATGAATATCAAGATATTGCAGAATTTTAAACAGCCTCATACATTTTGCAGTTGGTATATTCCTTATTTCAAGAGAAAAGCCTTCCAATCTCCTTTTCATTGCTTTTACATCCGCTAAGCTTTCAGAAAATACCGTGTTGAAAACTGTAACAGCGTCTTACAAGGGACAATTCATGCCATCCATATCACCCAGTACTGGAAGTTTTGTTTTTTCTAGTAAAATTTTTTATCAGTGTAAATTTCCCGTGTGCCGTCAGATAGAAGTTTAAATTACAACCTGTTACTTCTATCAGAAGTTTAAGATTCTTTATTTTATGCTATATTTTTATTGAAAGAAAAAGTATAAAATAATCTTAATACATATTTACTACATTGTGTTCATTTACTAAATTCTGCATTATTGTTTTTGTGTTTAAAGTTTAACGCCATGTATATTTAAACAAATTAATTTATTTTATTATTGAATATATAATATTGTATTATAATATTTTTAATTATCTCAGAATTATACGGGGTTTTATAAGTCTGATGCTCAGTCTAGGGATTTTCAAAAACGTCATGACACGCCCTTAAAATATTTTTGGAACTTTTCTATAAGATTGGTGGTCAACGGATGTAGGAAATTGAAAGAAAAGTAGTTTGGTTAATATTGAGGTGTAAAAGAAATCATAATATTCTCTCTATAAATAACGTTAATTTCTAGAAATTAGTTCTCTCTTATTGATTGCTGTGTACATTAATGGTATTTTTCAAATAATTTTTCAGAGAATTACAAATGAGTTTTTCTACAATGCCGAGCAAATTGGTAGAATTTTGCGGACACGCACACACAACGCGATGTACATTATGTCAAATTTTGTTAAATGTGTAATTAAATTTTGACAATTGGACCCAATTTAGACCATTTCCCAAAATTTGAACCATTTGGACCACGGAACACTTCCCAAAATGTTCGATTTTATGAGGGGGAAAGAGTTAGATTATATATATTTTTTCAAGGTTCCTTTCAACATTTTTAATTTGTCGATCATTAATATTTCCCCCTATTTCTAACAGGAAGCGAGATAACCCCTGTACACTGCTAAATGAGGGATCAACCCCTCAAAAGTTGTTTCGTCGTGCAAAGCTACCGAGGTTGCTTATGCATCTACATAAAAAAATATAGGCTAATTCTAAAACTTATCCAGTTATTTGCCTGATCCATGACTTTTCTTGACATCCGTTTGTTAGTAACTATGTAAATTTGTATCTAAGAATAGGCCGATTTAAAAGTAGTTATTTTTATAATACTTTATGTAAATCTATTGTTTAATTCATTTACATATAAATGCATCTCTATATATTTCAACTAATCTGCTAATAGTTCTGTAAACATTTCTCGAACACAGAGCATAACAAACCCACTCACGATGGCTGGATCTCTAGTCAGAATGAGTATTTGTTTCACGTTCAAAAGAGGATAAGCTATTGACTCTAGATCCCATGATATTTGCGGTTTAATAAGTCGAAAAATCGGGGCTTTCATACACGATGCTATACAATACACAATGAATTGTTGCCGAAATGGGGATATTTATATGTTGCATTTATCACAACTATACTGATACTTTGAACTGATAATTTGTACTTTCATATAAGAAAAGTAAATGGACGATATGCCCCTTTCTGTCATTAAATATTTCCCAACACTTTAATAAATTTTATTACTGCTGTCTGTTATATATATATATATATATATATATATATATATATATATATATCAGTATTTTCTTAAATTTCTGTAGATTACTTTTTACTTTAGATTCCTTACAATATACAGCAAAGTGGGAGTATGGTTGTGGCTTCAAAATCCCTACTCTAGAATTATGATCGATATAGTTCTGAGCATCCCTGAATGCAAATCTACCATTTTCAATAACGGTGTGTTTATTTGGAAATGATATCGCTCAAACAAATTAAAATAATAGAATGAAACTTGGCACGATTTTTTAATCGGTTAATGTCAAAAGCCTATTTATTTTCAAGATGAACGTATCATGAAAGGCTCTCATTTTCCAAACAATATTTTAGAAAACTGATAAAAAATTATAAAATATAAATATGTTAAACATTGTAACAAATATAATAAGTGTGTATAATTGCCCACAATTGTGATTTAAGTTATATTGCCGGCAATAGTGACTTAAATTCTGCTGGTAGTGAGGTCTTCATCATGAATTGTACAAATTGGATCATCCGAAAGGTCCACGATAAAAAATTTTGTAATATCACACCATTTTAGAGAAATTGTATTAATGTGTATATACTTCCTTAATTTTATATAGAACTAAGTAGAAAAGATTGAAATATATTTTTAATTTTCTAACACTATTTAAAAAATATACATACGAGCTCATATATTCAATATCGAACAAAACGGAAAAACTTCAGACGTCGATTATGTCAGATCATCATCCTTTAAGATTTAAAAAATAATAATACAGAAGACTTGCAAAAAGCAGTAGTTTTATATTTATAATCATTTGACTGGTCAAATTCTAACGTCAATTTAATTTGTTCTGCAGACGAAAGGTTCTCCAACTTCAGTAATGCATGTTTAGTTTTCATAAAATGTTAAATTATTCTTGAAAAGTGATGAGCAAAATTTCTTGGAAATAGTGAGGCACTGGAGGGAAAATACCTAGTTCTTCTCAAGCTACATCTGGTTAACACTTGATACGTTTCATTTCTTTCCACTTAAGATATTAAAAACATAAAAATATTAATACTGGATGAAAAGGAGGCCTCGTCCTAGCCCACACGATACACCAAGAGCAAAATGAAACAGTAAGGTCGCACTGATATGATATTTAAAATAAATCTGACAGAGAAAAAATTGCAACGTTTAAATTACTAGCAAAATAAGGGAATGGTGAGAAATTTGAGGGAGGAAGAACTAGACAAACTTATAGAAAGAGAGAAAGATAGCAAAATTGCGAAAGTAGTTATTAAATAGAGGTAACTGTGGTGAAAGCATAGGCAATATAAAAACTACGATAGCCGTATTCAAAATCCACTGAAATATGTAGTAAATCACAAAATGAGGGAAGAAAGCTGTTTCACAGGTAAAATGAGCTACCTTCAATAAAACGCAAAACCTGAAAAACCATTTAATTAAGAGGTAAGTAAGCATACAACAATAACTAAAGAAATAACAGAAATTGGGTGAAAATAACCAGTATTGGAGTGTTACATGAGTCATAATGTTCAAAACTACTATAATAATGCCGAATCAAGATACTGGAAATAAGAATAAGAACAAAAGTAACTAGTCATCGAAGCTATGTGAATTAAATTTATCAGTTAATTTCAAAAGATATACGATCAAACCCTTTTAAAGGTAGCAGCGAATGGGATAGGAAATAAGAAAATTATAACAAAAATAATGGAAGCAACCGATTTTGGAAATCCTAAAAACTAACATCACACAACTGAAATTAAATAACATTCGATCAAACTACTAAAAAATATGTCAATCAATTAAATTTGAATTATGAGTAATATTAAGGTGTCCCCGGTTTCGGAAGCTATTTTAGCTAACCTTTTTAATTAAATGACATTCGTTCAAACTTCCTTAAAATTACTATTAAATAGGGCTGGAAATAAGAAGAATATGACAAAAGGAAGTAACCGGTTAAAAATATTAACAGAGTTGAAATAACTAAAATATCCTACTAAAAAAAATCTAGTTCGGATATAGTGTGGATAAGAAACACCGTTTTTTGGACTGTTACATTCAACCGTATTCAACTACCATGAAAACTACTTATGGACTATTTATTTACTTAACTGTTACTTCAGCAACTGTATTCAAATTGCATACAAACCAACTACTTAAAATGTATCCAAATATATTGCTGGAACTTAGAAGAGTATGAACAAAAATAAGGACGTAACCGGTTTCGGAAGTTAACATCATAAGTTCATAAGTTAACATCATCATCTAAATTCCAATAATAATTGGTCAAAATACTTTAAAGCCCTGGTGAATGAGATTTGAATTAAGAAGGAGATAACTAATTTAAAAGAAAAACAAACGGATTCGAAAAATTATATCCTAACTTTTAAAGTCAAGGATATGTATGGAAGATAATTTTCCTGGCTATGGAGACGTAACTGATGATTTATCATTTACAACATCTTCAGAGCTCAAATAATTATATGCTCCATCTAAAAAATCTAGTTCAGATATAGTACTGGCAAGAACAATAATTTTTGCTTGAGAAATTGAAAAGAAACAATTTTTAGACAACAATGTTAGGAAATTGATGACTTAGATGTTTCTTTCTTAGCGACGATCTCGGAATGTTCTTTGATACGCTCGTCGAAGAGCTCTTTTTGTCTAACCAATGTAGGCCAAGTTAGACTGACATCTAACAGATTAAATACCACTTTTACGAAAGTGTGGTTAACAGTTTTAACGGATGAAAACTGGAATTTATTAACATGTCTAAAATCTATATTAAAGTTTTATTTAAAAAAAAGTTTTAAGGCTTTAAGGAGCGTAAAATGGAAAAACTATCAGCTTCCTAGGAACGAAGTCTTTGTCAAAAATCTTTGTCAGTGGATACTGTCTATTAAATTTTACCACAGCGTTATCAATTATAGATGGATTAAAGCGCCTACTTATAGCTAAAAATTTCAAGAACTTAATTTCAGAAGTTAATGAAGTTGAATCAGATCCCAAGTGAATGTTGTGGTGCACATATATCCAAAATGCAGCCAATTTCTGCTGTGGAGGATGGTTTGAATGAAAATGTGAAAGCATAGAAACAGAGAAAGTTCTCCAAAAAATAGAAATCAATGCCTCACATTGTCTTGCTTGTTAAGTCTACATGTGTTTAAAAAGTAAGAAAATTATTAAATGAGATACTTTATGCTGAAGTGAAAGACCTAACTCACGCTCATCTTAAAAATACCAAAAACTTCGTCAAAAATTCTGTAGTGTTGAGTAAAACTGCTAAGCTGGCAGTTGTGCTCTCTGCTGGAAAATTTTGCTCGCTTTTTATGCTCTTCTAAAAGTCCATAAGACTAATATTTTTTAGGACCATTGTGTCTAACATTAGCACTTCCTCATATGCTCTTGCACGCGTTTTAGCTAACACAATTTCTCCATTATAAGCTGATAATTTTTACACTGCTAAAAATTTTTATAAATTTGTTAGTAAGTTAAAATATGTCTCTCCCGTAAACTGTGCGATGGATGTCAAATCCTTGTTTACTAATGTACCTATACTGCATGCTCTTTTGTTCTTAAACATGTGATTACTCTGATGCTAAAGTTAGGGAA